>JAYMFT010159061.1:0-12463 GCA_038088735.1 Panulirus argus | reverse complement strand
CAGCAATCACGTCCCTTTTCCGTGACCCTTTCCCATAGACATGCGAGAGGTCAGGGAGTTTACGGAGGGTATCGTAC
Organism: Panulirus argus; assembly: GCA_038088735.1. Taxonomy (NCBI): domain Eukaryota; kingdom Metazoa; phylum Arthropoda; class Malacostraca; order Decapoda; family Palinuridae; genus Panulirus; species Panulirus argus. The sequence continues at coordinate 12,386 of JAYMFT010159061.1, read as the reverse complement.
GAGGTGGGAGGGAAATCCAGGAACTGGCTGCTTCTTGAGCTTCCCTCTATTGTACCGAACTGCTCAAGTGGAATCAAATATACATACTGTAAACTTTAAGTATTCATATGGTAACTGTGCCTTCCCCCCCCCCCACTCCCCCCCCAGAAAAAAAATTGCATCTGGCTACGTCCATGGATCAGGGTATTATAAAGACTGAGTATTGTATTCTTTGTTTCATAGTTTATATTTTTCGCTACCAATCCCAGCATCCTGTTGGCTCTACTGTGAGCCCCTGGGCGTTGTTTTTCATATGCAGTTGTCATTACTGATAATCATTCCAAGGTCCTCTTATTTTTCCGCTTCCAACATCGGCTCACTGAACACAGTGTGTCTGTGATTTACACTTTCATTGTGCATTACCTTACATTTGTCAAATCTATTTGCCATGCCTCTAACGTCTGTCTGTCAGTTGGTCTGAACACCTTTCAGTCTTTCACTGGGCGATATTCCCCCAATTTTGTGTCGTCGACAAACTCGTGCATTCTTGTAGCGAGTCGTATCTCCTGATCGTGGAAGACAATAATGGCAAAATGTATAAGGTGTCAGGGCTGAACCTAATGACCCCTGCTGGCCACGTGACGCCAGTCGGATGTTTTCCTGTTCACAACCACTTGTCACTTCCTATTGGAGGGTTAATCCACAACCCATGAGAGATAATCCATTACCCATGAGAGATAATCCACTACCTACGAGAGTTAATCCACTACCCATGAGAGTTAATCCACTACATATGAGTTAATTCACAACCCATGAGATAATCCACTACCCATGAAAGTTAATCCACTACCCATGAGAGCTAATCCACTACCCATGAGAGATAATCCACCACCTATGAGAGCTAATCCACTACCCATGAGAGATAATCCACAACCTAAGAGAGCTAATCCACTACCCATGAGATAATCCACTACCCATGAGAGTTAATCCACAACCCATGAGATAATCCACTTCCCATGAGAGATAATCCACTACCTATGACAGCTAATCCACTACCCATGAGAGATAATCCACAACCCATGAGAGTTAATCCACTACCCATGAGAGCTTATCCACTACCCATGAGTTAATCCACAACCCATGAGATAATCCACTACCCATGAGAGTTATTCCACTACCCATGAGAGCTAATCCACTACCCATGAGAGATAATCCACTACCTATGAGAGCTAATCCACTACCCATGAGAGATAATCCACAACCCATGAGAGCTAATCCACTACCCATGAGATAATCTACTACCCATGAAAGTTAATCCACAACCCATGAGATAATCCACTTCCCATGAGAGTTAATCCACTACCCATGAGAGCTAACCACTACCCATGAGAGCTAATCCACAACCCATGGGAGACACTCCACTACCCATGAGAGCTAATCCACTACCCATGACAGTTAATCTACAACCCATGATAGATAATCCACTACCCATAAGAACTATCCACTACCCATGAGAGCTAATCCACTACCCATTAGAACTAATCCATTACCCATGGGAGATAAAAAAACTACCCATGAGAGATAATCCATTACCCATGAGAGCTAATCCAACCCATGAGACCTGATCCACTAACCATGAAAATTAATCCACTAGCCATGAGAGATAATCCACCACCCATGGGAATTAATCCACTACCCATGAGATAATCCACTACAAAAGAGAGATAATCCACTACCCATAAGAGCTAATCCACCACACATGACAGATTATCCACTACTCACGAGAGATAATCCACTACTCATGAAAGATAATGCACTATCCATGAGCATTAATCCACTACCCATGAGAGCTTATCCACTACCAATGAGAGGTAATCCACTAACTAAGAAAATTAATCCACTAACCATGAGAGCTAATCCAATTCCTAAGAGAATTAATCCACTACCAATTAGGGCTAATCCACTAACCATGAGAGATAATCCACAACCCATGAGATATAATCCATTAACCATGAAAACGAACCCACTACCCATGAGAGCAAATCCACTACCCATGAGAGCTAATCTGCTACCTATGAGAGATAATCTACTAACCATGAACATTAATCCACTACCCATGAGAGCTAATCCACTAACCATGAGAATTAATTCACTACCCAAGAGTGTTAATCCAATAACCATGAGAATCAATCCACTACCCAGGAGAGCTAATCCACTACCCATGAAAGCTAATCCATTACCCATGAGAGATAATACACTACTCATGATAGATAATCCACTTCCCATGAGAGATAATCCACCACCCATGGGAATTAATCCACTATCCAAGACATATAATCTACTAACCATGAGAGGATATTCACTACCCATGAGAGTTAATCTACTATCCATGAGAGATAATCCACTACCCTTGAGACCTGATCCACTGACCATGAGAATTAATCTACTAGCCGTGAGAGATAATCCAATACAAAAGAGAGGTAATCCACTACCCATAAGAGCTAATCCACCACACACGAGAGATAATCCACTATCCATGAAAAATAATGCACTATCCATGAACATTAATCCACTACCCATGAGAGCTAATCCACTAACAATGAGAGGTAATCCACAAACCATGAAAATTAATCCCCTACCCATGAGAGCTAATCCACTAACCATGAGAATTAATCCACTACCAATGAGAGCAAATCCAATGCCCATGAGAATTAATCCACTACCAATCAGAGCTAATCCACTACCCATGAGAGATAATACAACACCCATGAGAGATAATCTACCCATGAGAGCTAATCCACTACCCATGAGTAAATCTACTACCCATGAGAGGAGATAATCCACCATCCATGGGAATTAATCAGCCCATGAAGAGATAGTCCACTACCCATGAATTCTATCGACTACCCATGAGATAATCCATTATCCATGAGAGATAATCCAGTACCCATGAAAGTAAATCTACTACCCATGAGAGATAATTCACTTCCCATGAGAGATAATCCACGACTCATCAGAGATAATCCACTACCCATGAGAGGTAATCCACTACCCATAAGAGTAAATCCACTACACATGAGAAATAATTCACTGCCCATGAGATATAATCCACTAACCATGAAATATAATTCACTACCTATATGAGATAATCCACTACCCATAAGGACTAATCCATTACCTATGAAAGCTAATCCACTATCTGTGAGAGTAAATCCACTACCCATGAGAGATAATCTACTGCCCATGAAAGATAATCCACTACCCATGAGAGTAAATCTACTACCCATGAAAGATAATTCACTACCCATGAGAGATAATCCACTACCCATGAGAGATAATCCATTACCATGAGAAATAATCCTCTACCCATGAGAGATAATCCATTACCATGAGAGATAATCCACTACCCATGAGAGTAAATCCACTATCCATGAGAGATAATCCACTACATATGAGAAATAATCCACTACCCATGAAATATAATCCACTATCCATTAGAGAAAATCCACTGTCCATGAAATATAATCCATTACGTATGAGAGATAATCCACTACCCATGAGAGTAAATCAACTACCCAAGAAAGATAATCCACTACCCATGAGAGATAATCCATCACCCATGAAATATAATCCACTACCTATATGAGATAATCCACTACCCATGAGGGATAATCCACTGCCTGTGAGAGTAAATCCACTACCCATGAGAGATAATCTACTGCCCATGAGAGATATTCCACTACCCATGAGAGATAATCCACTTCCAATGAGAGATAATCCACGACCCATGAGAGATAATCCACTACCCATGAGAAACAATCCAATACCCAAGACAGATAATCCATTATTCATGAAATATCCACTACCCATGAGAGATAATCCACTTCTCATGAGAGATAATCTACTACCCATGAGAGACAATCAACTACTCACGAGAGATAATCCACTGCCCATGAAATATAATCCACGAACCATGAGAGATAATCCACTACCCATGAGAGATAATACATTACGATGAGAGATAATCCACAATCCATGAGAGTAAATCCACTACCCATGAGAGATAATCCACTACACATGAGAAATAATCCACTACCCATGAAAAATAATCCACTACCCATGAGAGAAAATCCACAGTCCATGAAATATAATCCACTATGCATGAGAGATAATCCACTACCCATGAGAGTAAATCAACTACCCATGAAAGATAATCCACTACCCATGAGAGTAAATCCACTACCCATGAGAGATAATTCATTACTCATGAGAGATAATCCACTACCCATGAAGTATAATCCACTACCCATGAGATGATCCACTGTCCATGAAATGTAATCCACTACCTATGAGAGATAATCCACTGCCCATTAAATATAATCCACTACCCATGAGAGATAATCCATTACCCATAAGAGATAATTCATTACCCGTGAAATATAATCCAATACCCATGAGATAATCCACTGTCCATGAAATATAGTCCATTACCCATGGGAGGTAGTCGACTGCCCATGAAATATAATCCATTACCCATGAGAGATAATCCACTACCCATGAGAAATAATCCAATACCCAAGACAGATAATCCATTACCCATGAAATATCCACTACCAATGAGAGATAATCCACTTCTCATGAGAGATAATCTACTACCCATGAAAGACAATCCACTACCCATGAGAGATAATCCACTGCCCATGAAATATAATCCACGAACCATGAGAGATAACCCACGAACTATGAGAGATAATCCACTTCCCATGAGAGATAATTCATTACCCGTGAGAGATAATCCACTACCCATGAAATATAATCCACTACCCATGAGAGATAATCCACTGCCAATGAAATATAATCCACTACCCATGAGAGATAATCATCTAGCCATGAGAGGTTATCCACTTCCCATGAGAGATACTACACTGCCAATGAGGTAATCCACTGCCCATGAAATATAATCCACTACCCATGAGAGTAAATCCACTACCCATGAAATATAATCCACTACCCATATAAGATAATGCAGTACCCATGAGGGATAATCCATTACAAATCCACTACCTGTGAGAGTAAATCCACTACCCATGAGAGATAATCTACTGCCCATGAGAGATATTCCACTACCCATGAGAGATAATCCACTTCCAATGAGAGATAATCCACGACCCATGAGAGATAATCCACTACCCATGAGAAACAATCCAATACCCAAGACAGATAATCCATTATTCATGAAATATCCACTACCCATGAGAGATAATCCACTTCTCATGAGAGATAATCTACTACCCATGAGAGACAATCAACTACTCACGAGAGATAATCCACTGCCCATGAAATATAATCCACGAACCATGAGAGATAATCCACTACCCATGAGAGATAATACATTACGATGAGAGATAATCCACAATCCATGAGAGTAAATCCACTACCCATGAGAGATAATCCACTACACATGAGAAATAATCCACTACCCATGAAAAATAATCCACTACCCATGAGAGAAAATCCACAGTCCATGAAATATAATCCACTATGCATGAGAGATAATCCACTACCCATGAGAGTAAATCAACTACCCATGAAAGATAATCCACTACCCATGAGAGTAAACCCACTACCCATGAGAGATAATCCATTACTCATGAGAGATAATCCACTACCCATGAAATATAATCCACTACCCATGAGATGATCCACTGTCCATGAAAAGTAATCCACTATCTATGAGAGATAATCCACTGCCCATTAAATATAATCCACTACCCATGAGAGATAATCCATTACCCATGAGAGATAATCCATTACCCGTGAAATATAATCCAATACCCATGAGATAATCCACTGTCCATGAAATATAGTCCACTACCCATGAGAGATAATCGATTGCCCATGAAATATAATCCATTACCCATGAGAGATAATCCACTTCCCATGAGAAATAATCCAATACCCAAGACAGATAATCCATTAGCCATGAAATATCCACTACCCATGAGAGATAATCCACTTCTCATGAGAGATAATCTGCTACCCATGAAAGACAATCCACTACCCATGAGAGATAATCCACTGCCCATGAAATATAATCCATGAACCATGAGAAATAATCCACGAACCATGAGATATCATCCATTGCCCGTAAGAGATAATTCATTACCCATGAGAGATAATCCACGAACCATGAGAGATAATCCACTGCCCATGAGAGATAATTCATTACCCATGAGAGATAATCCACTACCCATGAAATATAATCCACTACCCATGAGAGATGACTTATTGCCCATGAAATATAATCCACTACCCATGAGGGATAATCCTCTACCCATGAGAGGTAATTCACTTCCCATGAGAGATCATCCACTACCAATGAGATAATCCACTGCCCATGAAATATAATCCACTACCCATGCACAAGGTCGATATCCGTCGCAGTCAGTTATGATGTTGTCCTCCTGTGTTTTGTGGGAGTCAACAGTCTGCGTCCAGTTTGTCCCTTACGTGACCCGAAATCGGCTGTCGTTTTTAAGATGAACTGTCGATGATAGACAACGAAACGAAATACTTGTTTGGAACGGAAGTCATTTCTTGACTGTCGTTAACTACTGCGTAGTTTTCATTGGTTGATGGTGCCAATAGCATCCTTGATTATTTCTTTCTTGCGTTCAACGTAGTTAACGAATTCTTCCGAGTTTTCCTTGCTGTTGTGAGAAATTGTTTTTTGCAAATTGTCTCCTACTATTTTCATTTTGTTCCTGCAATCTCCTTGTTTATCTTATTTACATTTTATGATCCTGTTTGTCTCCCCGCTCGGCTCAGATACCCAACTCTGTGAGCTATTCTTTGTACGTTTAATCAAAAGAACGACTTCCCTTGTCATCCAGCCCGGCTCTTCCCTCACACAACCCCTCCTCATCTTCCTAGGGACATGCCACACTCCGCCTAGGGGATGCCCTGTGTTCCTGAGCTTTCCTTCCGCGTCTTCTCCACTGTGTTCACGTCTAGGAGGCTGGTGTACAGAACGCTACCACCGTCTTGGCACACCCGTCGAGGCTTATTGCTTTAAGCTTGAACCTCATCAGGGTGTTTTTATGGGAGTCGAAACGGCAGTCTAAAGCGAATCGAACGCCCTCATGACCGTTGTTTCCCGGCAGATCACCCACCCAACGGGTGCTGGAAAGGTCCTCGTTTGTGGTCATCACTACATCTGAAATGTTCCTGCGTCACGCTGGGTCTTGGATCATCTGTTACCCACGTGACCACCTGCTGGGAGGTCCCACTTTATACAAGGGGTGTTATACCGTCTCTTACAAACTTTGCTTCTCTGCTGTTTACCAAAGATCTATTTGCTTCATATAAGGCTCTACTGTTTTTTTTTTTTTTTACACTGCTTGGTGGGTCTGCGAACTACACCATACAGGATTTTGGAGGTCAAATGTATCATTTCAGTTTACACTGAGTGTGTGTGTGATCTTAGTTACCGACAAAGTTTACCTGTAGATTGTCACATGTTAAGGGGGGAGGGGGGTTGTTGTTTGTTGGTGGAGGGGGAGGTAGTGAGGAGGGAGATGTTGGAGGGAAAGGTGGTGGTGGTGGAGGAGTACTTGGTGGTGGAGGGGAAGGTGTTTGAGGGGTATGAGGTTACGGTGTGGTAGAAGGAGGGAGGTGACGGAAGTGGGTGTGTTGGAGGAGGGAAGGGAGTGGGGCGGGAGAGGGTGATGTGAGTGTGATGGTGGTGGAGAGGGGTAGGGTAGGGGCGGGGGGAGGGGGGGTGAGAGGGGTGTGGAGGTGTATTGGAGTACATGAGAAGGACGGATAACGGAAGGGCTGATGGTCCATGACGAGGTTATCTGCGGTCACACTCGTGTTTGTGGTAGAGCCAGGACAGTAAAGCAGGTGGCACTTCCCTAGCCACCACCCCCTCCGGCAGGAGAAAAGGCTGAGAAGGATAACCATACTATAGGGAGAGATTATGCTGTTGGGGAAGTTCCATAGGAAACTGTGAATAGCTAGAGAGAGAGAGAGAGAGAGTCCCGACACAGCCTCACTTAGACCTTTTTTATGTTTTCCTTAATTCTGCATCATCACTATATTTCAAAATTCCACTGGTGTCCTGCCTGCAGGTCGTTGATACAGACAGTGAAAAGTATGGGGCCCAACACGGATCCTTGTGGTACCCCCCTTGTCACATGAAACCAGTCGGGTGCTTCCTCATTTAATATCACTTGTTGTATCGAGTCTATAAGACAGACTGAAATGTAAGTTGGTCAGATATAAGCCAGTCTGATAAATAAACCAGTATGACATATAAGCCAGTCAAATATATAAGCCAGTCAGGTATACAAACCAGTCTGATATATAAGCCAGTCTGATATATAAGCCAGTCTGTGTACATAAGCCAGTCTGATAAATAAACCAGTATGATATATAAGCCAGTCAAATATTTAAGCCAGTCAGGTATATAAGCCAGTCTGTGTATATAAGCCAGTCTGATAAATAAACCAGTATGATATATAAGCCAGTCAAATATATAAGCCAGACAGGTACATAAGCCAGTCAGATATACAAACCAGTTTGATATAAAAGCCAGTCTGATATATAAGCCAGTCTGTAATATAAGCCAGTCAGATATGTATGCCAGACCGATATATAAGCCAGTCAAATATATAAGCCGGACCAATATATAAGCCAGACAGATGTATAAGCCAGTCAGATATATAAGCCAGTCAGATATACAAACCAGTCTGATATATAAGCTAGTATGATGAATAAGTCAGTCTGATAAATCAACCAGTCAGATATATAGGCCAGCCAGATATATAAGCCAGTCATATATATAAGCCAGTCAGATATATAAGCCAGTCAGATATATAAGCCAGTCACATACACAAACCAGTCTGATATATAAGCCAGTCTGTGTATATAAGCCAGTCAGATATATAAGCCAATCATATTTATAAGCCAGTCTGATATATAAACCAGTCAGATATATAAGCCGGGCCGATATATAATCCAGTCAGATATGTAAGCCAGCCAGATATATAAGCCAGTCAGATATATAAGCCAGTCTGATATATAAGCCAGTCTGATATATAAGTCGGGCCGATATATAAGCCAGGCCGATATATAATCCAGTCAGATATATAAGCCAGTCAGATATATAAGCCAGTCAGATATATAAGCCAGTCTGATATATAAGCCAGGCCGATATATAATCCAGTCAGATATATAAGCCAGTCAGATATATAAGCCAGTCTGATATATAAGCCGGGCCGATATATAAGCCAGGCCGATATATAATCCAGTCAGATATATAAGCCAGTCAGATATATAAGCCAGTCTGATATGTAAACCAGTCTGATATATAAGCCAGTCTGATATATAAGCCAGTCAGATATGTAAGCCAGCCAGATATATAAGCCAGTCAGATATATAAGCCAGTCAGATATATAAGCCAGTCTGATATATAAGCCAGGCTGATATATAAGCCAGGCCGATATATAATCCAGTCAAAAATATATAAGCCAGTCAGATAAATAAGCCAGTCAGATATACAAGCTGGGCCGATATATAAGCCAGGCCGATATATAATCCAGTCAGATATAAAAGCCAGTCAGAATAATAAGCCAGTCTGATATATAAGCGTGTCTGATAAATAAGCCAGTCAGGTATGTAAGCCAGTCTGATATATAAGCCAGTCAGATATATAAGCCGGGCCGATATATGAGCCAGTCAGATATATAAGCCGGGCCGATATATAAGCCAGTCAGTATATAAGACAGACAGATATAAGCCAGTCAGGTATATAAGCCAGTCAGATATATAAGCCAGTCAGGTATATCTGCCAGTCAGATATAAGCCAGCCTGATATATAAGCCAGTCAGATATATAAGCCGGGCCGATATATAAGCCAGTCAGATATATAAGCCAGGCCGATATAAAAGCCAGACAGATATACAAGACAGTCAGATATAAGCCGGTCAGATATATAAGCCAATCAGATATAAACCAGTCAAGTATATAAGCTAGTCAGATATAACAGTCAGTCTGATATATAAGCCTGTCAGTTATATAAGCCAGTCAGAAATTCACAAGAAGATCAGATTTCCTCTGCTGTGAGCTTATGCTTTTCTTCGCAATCTTTTATGTGATATTTTTTCGGACGCTTTTTGCAAGCGTGAGACAGTGAGTGAGTATATAATACCAGAGAGTATTTAAGACACTGACTTAATATCTAACATCAAAGAGTATCTGAGACACTATCTGAGTACATAACATCACAGAGTATTCAAGACACTGACTGAGTATATAACATCAGGGTGCCTTTAAGATTCCGAGTACATAACATCAGAAAGTATTTAAGACTCGGACTGAGTACCTGAAATCAAGAGTATATTGCAGTTCCAGTTATCACATGTATGACTAAAGAATTGTATCAGATTCGTTTGACATGATCTCAGTTTCAAAACCCTTGTTGATAGTCCCTTAACAGTTTACTATCTTGTAAAAACATTACGCTGCTATCTTTGATTATTTTTCAAGCAATTTTCCTAAGAACGATATACAAAGTGCATCTTCTATCCCATTTTGTAAAACCTGGTGTTATATTAGCAAGCTTTCAGTCTTTCGCTTCTTTCCCGTCTTGTAGTCATCTTCTGGATACTTTTCGGTGATCAGAAATTCTACCAGTCATCACCAGGAGCAGTTAACTTGTTCAGATTTCATCTCCCTAGATCATCAGGTACTTCATGAAATTCGATATTGTTTATGTCCAGCGCTACATTTTTCTTTCCTTGTGTATCTGAGGAATTTTCGAAAGTAAACGATGGATCTAAACACTTGCTTCAAAGGGAAACCATTTCTGTACTATAACAAGTTAAGCTGCCATTTCCCTTTGATAATGAAACAAAAGTGTCTGGTATTTTTCTCTTGCTTCAAAACGCAGTATAATAAAAAATCTTTAGGGATTTTCCTTACGTTGTAAGAATTTTTCTTTTTTTTTTTTGTCTTTTTTATCATGGATCTGATTTTATTCCTACAATCTCCCTTTAAGCTTTGAATGCAATGTATACATTTCTTTTACGCTTCGTCAAATTATCAGCAACCTTTGGGATCCAACCCGGCCTCTGCCTTCCACTACTTCTTGTCCACCTTCCAAGGGAGGCCAGGTCTCTCAGGGGAAGGTCTCATATGCCTAAAGTTACTCCAAATCATGTCAACTGTGACCACGTTCTTAAGACTCTGATCCCCGTTAACATTAGTGGTGCGTTACTGAGATGCGGAGGTGGTAGAAGTTAGCTAGATACAGTATGGGCAGGAGAGAGATGAAGAAGAGGAAGAATAAAATGAAGAAGAAGAAAGAAGCAGAGAGAGAGAGGGATAGAGAAAATGGAAAAAGAAAGAAATGAGAAGAAGAAGAAGAAGAAGAAGAAGAAGAAGATGGCGAGGAACAAGAGGATGACGAAGGAAGAGGAGGAGGAGGGAGGGAGAGGGTGTAGGCTGCAGCAGCTGGCTCTTACCACGCCGCTGCTCAACCTCATTAACATTCACCCTCGTCAAGGAGAGTCTCACCCTCGCCTCACTCTCTCCTCACCCTCGCCTCAACAGACATCCACCACAGCCTTATCCTCACGTCACCCTTATCTCACCACAGCCTCACCCTCACCTCATCCTTGCCTCACAACAGCTTTACGACAGCCTAGTCACAGCCTCATCCTCACCTCACCACTGCATCACCCTCACTTCGCCTCAGCATCACCCTCATCCGACCCTCGCCTCATCATGGCCTCACAGCAGCTTCACCTCAGCATCTCCCTCGCCTCACCCTTGCCTCACAGCGTTACCCTCAAGGTGGGCAGGACTGTGACCACTTTCCTTAACCCCCTCGAGCACGACAATACTAAGCTTGAGCACGACGTTACGATGCTTGAGCACGACAATACGACGCTTGAGCGCTACAATACGACGCTTAAGCACGACGTTACGACACTTGAGCACGACTGTGTGACGCTTGAGCACGATGGCACGACCCTTGAGCACGACAATACGACGCTTGAGCGCTACAATACGACGCTTAAGCACGATGTTACGACACTTGAGCACGACTGTGTGACGCTTGAGCACGATGGGACGACCCTTGAGCACGACAATACGACGCTTGAGCACGACGGTACGACGCTTGAGCACGTCGGTACGATCCTTGCAGCACGACAATAAGACGCTTGATCACGATGGTACGATGCTTGAGCAGGAGAATACAACGCTTAAGCACAACGGTACGACACTTGAGCACGACAATATGACACTTGAGCGCGACGGTACGACGCTTAAGCACGACGGTACGACGCTTGAGCACGACAATACGACGCTTGAGCGCGACGGTACGACGCTTAAGCACG
>JAYMFT010159050.1:0-26488 GCA_038088735.1 Panulirus argus | reverse complement strand
GTGGTAGTAGTAATACTAGTGGTTGCTGTTGTGGTGGTAGCAGTAGTGCTAGTGGTTGTTGTGATGGTGGTTTTAGTGCTAGTGGTTGTGGTGACTGGGGCCACGACGGTGGTAGGGCAAATGGTGGTAGTAGCGGCGATGGTGGTAGTACTGGTATTGCTTGTAAGATGAAGTTTCCCTACGGTGTTGGCTGATGATGTGGTGGTGGTGGTGATACTGGCCATGGATCTCTAGTTGTGGTGGTAGAAACACTGGTGGTGACCTGTAGCAGCAGTGGTGGTAGTAGTACTACTGGTTGTCGCGGCAGTGATGGTAGTCGTACTAGTAGTTGTTGATGTTGTGGTAGTAGTAGTACTAGTGTTGTGGTTGTGGTGGTAGTAGTAATACTAGTGGTTGCTGTTGTGGTGGTAGCAGTAGTGCTAGTGGTTGTTGTGATGGTGGTTTTAGTACTAGTGGTTGTGGTAGTAGTGGTGGTGGTAGTCATATTCCCACAAGTAGGGGCTTCATGGTTGTGGTTATGGTGGTACTCGTGATAGTGGTAGTGGTGGTGGGGTTCTTAAGTGTTGATTGTGGTTGTTGTGGTGATGATGGTAACGGAAACCTGGGAGTCATAAATTTGATTTAATTTTTTCCCCTCTCTGGGCTGGGGAGAGGCGAGATTGCCTGGTGTTACAAATTTGTTTAATTAATATTATCTTAATAGAAGTGGGGAGAAAAATTCTGGGGGCCAGAGCGGAACATTTCCATTCCATTTTCAAACTTTTATTCCCAGGAGCAAGCAATTTCCCGCAGAGTCCGCAGCCATGTGACTGAAGTGACTACATTAACCTTTTTCGGCACTATAGCACGACCCCTTGAGCAAGTCGACGACATGACCCTTGAAGCACGACCATACGACCCTTGGATATGATACCATGGCCTTAGATCTAACCCATGTAGTGGCTAAGGCCGGTAAAAAAAAAGAATCGGGGTAGGAAGAGAAACGTATCGGTTGGTTGTGGCGAGAGAGTAAGACTGACTGGAGTAGTGAGAGCGGCGTGCACTCACTCTTTCCCCGCTTGATCAGCTTAACTGTTCCTCCACGCTATCACAGGATGCCTTGCCTTCGTCTCAGTTCCCCACCACCCCCGTAGCATCACTCACCTCAGGCCTTTGTCCTTAAACCCAACCTCCTCCCCACCTGAGGACACCTCTCCCTCCTTACCATAGAGGTGGAGGGAACTGAGAGGCAAATACATTCGTCGTGCCCCCTCGCAGCTCAACACTCACAACGCCTGCCTTTATCCTGCCCCGCGAGGGCCTCCTCACCCCTCCTCATCACGTGGTCCGGGGCGGCGTTGAGACACCACCTCCTCCTTCCCCCAACCCTAGCGTCCCAACGCCGCTCCCAGGAACAGCTAGACAGGGTCTCACAGTTCGTTCTTATCTTAGCAACCATATCAGTCCTTTTTTACGCCAGGAGCACCTTCTGTACTTTAATCTTGTCAGCCAATTCATAGCAAATAAAATCATGTCAAACTTAGAAGATGTAGAGGGGTCAATTTTGTTTTTTTGGGGGGGAAATGATGAAAGCGAGGAAATGTGGCAATGAGAAAAATGAGCGTCGTCCTTTCCCATCCACCACCTGCGCGTCGCACTCCTCCCGTTGGCTCCATTCTCTAAAGGATAATCACATTATGCATAACACATAGATAAATGAATAAATAGATACGCATGTAATAAGAGAGAAAGAGAGAGAGAGAGAGAGAGAGAGAGAGAGAGAGAGAGAGAAAAAAAAGCATATGATACCGGAAAGCGTAAAAGATCCTGACCCCGCTCCTCATTCAAGTATGATCTTGACCACCCATGAAATCTTTTTCACATGATGTTGCTTCTTGTAAGAAGTATGTGTGTGTGTGTGTGTGTGGAGTTTCACTGAAGATAATGACTCTCAACTAAACATTATTTTAATTAATGTACCAGCGTTTTCGGAGAGGGAACGATAAATTAATCTCGAATAGTGAATAATATGAGAATCTCATGATTCGTTTGGTTTTGTCGAATGAACTTTAGAAAGATAAATGTCTTTGAGATTGTCCAAGGTCGTATACCTCTCCATGGGTAAATGTTGATAAAATATCACCGGAAAAACAAAACTTTTGTGATAAATTCCAGTCAATTTCACTCGCTGGTGTATATTTAAGTCATAAAATAAGAGAGGCTGATGGAAAATAATGCAGGGGAATGTCAAATGAAATGTGCGATGCATATTTTTCCGTCAAGTGCAATAACAATACACCACGCTGTGAATGACAGCAGGAAATAATGATTTATGTTTTGAAATATTACGCTTTGGAACTGTATACGATTTTCATGAGTTTGTGCTGAAATGCAGGCGCAATCTGAGAAGTAACGAGACCGACACCTTGCTATAAAATTACCATCGCTGTATTGGAACAATGTTTCCAACATTTTTAGAGCATTGTTTTATATCACCACTGCAAAGTACTGAGGGCTATAACATATCGCGCCTTAATATGAAGCTGTCATGTCTATCGATTTATGGACCCGGCGTCCAAACACCGGCATGTTCACAAGATACCCATCTATAATACATTTCAGGAAGCCCTGACGCTGGAGAAATCATTCAGTGCTTCTTTTGAATTTAATAAATGTTTGGTATTAAAGTATCTATTGAAGTTAGATGCAACTTCCATATTCCCGCCAACGATAGTTGCACGGTCCTCACGCCCCATCCCAGGATGACTCCCTCTCAAGCGGAGTAGCCAGAGTATTTGATGTGCCAAGTAAGAGTTGATTTGAAAATACTTTAGAGTATTTCCTTATTCTTTATGAAAAATAAAAGACTTTAACTTAAATGTATGTGTATTATTAAGTTATATAGTAAGAATTACACAATAAAAAGCAAAATAACGAAATATTTGCGGTCACTGTTTTGATATGGCACATATGGAGAACTTGGGACTTGTGATTGGTGGACCGCGCGGCTCGTGTGACGTCAGTAGCGAAGCGGCGTCAGTGCGTCCATTCTTGTAGCGCGCTTGGACTGTGGGGACGGTTGTCCAGCAAAGAGCTTATTTTTAGTGTAAAATTTTTTAAGGCAAACCGCCACCCTGTCTTCAGGTAGGTTTACGTACAATTTTGTGAAAGTTTTGATTATGTTCGAAGCGAAGTTCGGGAAATCTTAGCTCAGTGCTAGTTATACTTGAATCGGTGTCGGCCATTGTTATAGGGGTCGGTAAAGGATGTCCTCTGACCGTAAGAGAAGCCTACTTATCTCGAAACAGTGTGATTGTATTATTTTGAGTTCACGATTGTCACCATGACGTGTGAATATCTTTCGGTCGTTATCGGATGTTGGAACTATCGATGGATAAACCTCGGGTGTTTGGGGTGAGGTGCGTTTCCGCATGTAGGACCGGCGGGCGGGCTTCAGTGGCATGGGGCCCGAACGCGGGATGCTCTGCGTCTGAGGAATATTATGGGATTAATACTTTTGATTAAGCGCTGGTATATCGGAATAATCTGTTTATAACTGGCTCTATGGTCAGGGTTTTAATTAATTAGGTTTGTGTTTAATGGTAGTCAAGATTTATTGGGGCTTGCAGAATCATTGGGACCATTGGCTTCATCATCTCTAGGTTATCAGATGTGGGTGTGTGGGTCTCTCATGGCTGTACCCAGCCCTTCAGTGTTGGGGACGCTCTTGTGCACCCTTGGGTGTGACCCTCGGGGTCGCGCGTATCCTGTTTGGACCGGCTCTTGTTCGTGTGCGCGTTGTTTTGTGATGGTGCATTGGTGTACTTAGTGTCTTTAAGGTACTGGATGTTCTTTGGTAGCCGTACTTCCAACCAAGCCTGATTTTATTTTGTATTGGCATCGTCGTGTCAGCCAAGGTGTTTTGATGAAGCGTTGGTTATTTTGCCGATATATCTGCTCTGTTGGGTCCGACTTACGCCGAGATTTACGTACCGTGCTTCGTCCCATTACTGAGTATCTGTACTTAGATTTTTTTTTTGTAAGTCTTAGAAATTCAGGAAACTGTAATTAGAATTCGTTAAGCAGGAAGCAAGGGACAGTGTTGACCTAAGTCTTGTTCGTGCGTTTTGAAGGTCATGTGAGGGTGAACTTTGTCCTGGATTGCTGCTCACACAGGTCTGTATAGGGCGCAGGTAGCACCTAGATCACCGTTGGAGTGAATTTCGGCATTGTCCAGTGGGGTTGTACTCTATAGTAAATGTTTCGAGTATGATTTGGGCTAAAGCAGTAGTCGATCAACCTTGCTTCAACATCCAGTCAGGGGCTCCCCACACCCCTCATTTCTATTGACCTTAGCTTTCCACATGAACCAGAGGTGGGCTGCAAAGTAAACTTTGTTGAAAATAGTTTAATTTTAGAATTCAACAAACCATTGAATAATTGTTGGTTAGTTTCTGCAGCCATGATGTATGTGAGTGGGATGTATGAATCTGATTGGACTAATAGGCCCCATTATTTGAGTTTCATCTATATAGCTTTACATAAAGACAAGTGGTAGCTGCCACATTCTTAAGGGTCTCACAATTTTCTGGTTTAAAGAGCAGATCATTTGTATGTAGTTAAGTGTATTTTTGACATAACTTAGGACACCAGAAAAGAAATAGTGGAAGAAATGTGTCTTATTAATTGAGATGAGCTGCATTAGATTTTTTTTTTATAATAATGAATAGCAGTATAAGGTATCTTCCATAACTAAATATAAGGAATCATCTTATGGCTAAATGAAAGTGTCTAGCTTTGTGCTGTCTCTGGTTAAATATTTTTCTAATCTAGGATTTTGCCAAAATAAAAGTCCATACTGCAAACAATTCATGTTTTTGCATTGTGGTCGAGACATGCTTGGAATTATGTAATACTGTTTGGTATCACTACAGGTTGACATAGTTATTACATATGTTAAGAGTTCTGCCGGACTTCAAAGCCCTCGTAAGAAATTATCAAAGCTGTTACCCAGATCCCTGAAAATCATTGCAGTAAAGTTAAAAATGATATTGTCTGAAACCCTGTTGACATGGAATTTGCTTGAGAATTGCAATGATTTATTTGTTTATGAACTTCCAGTTGGTAGATTTAGTTGAAAGTTATTGTTGGATTCCTTACTTTGTTGGAATAGTATGAAGGATTTTGTGTAGCCCTCCCTACTTCAACAAATTTGTTGCTTAACATGAACAGGGCTAGATGAGGGAACGTGTTTGCAAAAGCATGTATGTACTGCATGTAGAGTTTAGTGAGCAAGGATTCCACAGATACTGCTTTTGTCTTTCAGTTAGTAACCTTATACATTAAGTGATCAGTTAGTAACCTTATACATTAAGTGAAGAGAGTTTTACAGTGAATACTCTAGAGGAATATCAAATAGCTAAATGCCTTCAGCACTTAAAAACCAAACATTCAATCATAGATCTCTTAGTAAAATTTTGCATGGAATTTTCCCATGAATTTAGTTCACTGTTAACTGAAATTGATATGGTTTTGTGAATTTTGCTGACCTGAAATTTTTGTTTAATGGTTTGGAAAGAGTCTATACTGTATGTGATTTTATGATATATACAGGAAAATAATAATCTATTATGATAAGGGATTAAGTGTCTTGGGATCCATTTTGAGGTGTACAATAGAAACAAGCAGTTGCTGAAAATATGAGTTGTGTAAATAGGAAATATATTTACAGGGACCTGACGATTTGTGTGATAGTTACGTTCCTGAAAATTAAGTAAAGCATTTAATTCAAGTAATAGAGATTAGGGGGCTATGTTTTTAACAAAATAGCACCCAATATTACTCTAGAGCAAAACTACAGTTTATATGTACCGGGAATTATAAGATAATATAGTACACTTACTTTACAATGAATTCTATAAATGAAATAGAATATATAATTTGACACAAGTTTATTGTACATGAAATGCTTGCTGATAGAGATGGAATGTGGAGAGTGGAAGAGTTCCTTGGGAATGGGGTCTTCGTCACTGTTTCTTCAGTGGCTGTCAAAATATAGGTGGACTGGGGGGTGGAGAGTGGAAGAATTCGTGGGAAGGTGGTTCTTTGCTGCTTTTACTTATTTTGCTAAGTCAAAATATATACTCCAGGCATTTTGTGAATTTGGTGTTCACTCCATTTTCAAAATACGTTCCATTCCATGAATGAGCCATGGTAATGCAAGGTCTTAGATACACTGATTGTTCCACACTTAGCACTGTCCTTGATCTCTGCAATATCACCAGTAGTCCATAAAGTAGTCCAAGAGCATGCTTGATATCAGTATTCATTTACCTCATTCATAATGTGTGAGCACATCCATTTTAACCTCGTTGGTGACTCACCATTGCTTTTTAACCTATATTTTGGTGGAGTGATGAGAGAGGAAAGCAACACGAGGGAAGATGGAGTGTGATGGTGAGATATGGTGGCTGGTAATAGGCATGTTTATACATAATACTGTGTTGTTTGCTAAAAGTGAAGAGTTGATGAAGGTTGTTAGTGTGTTTATTGATGAAAGCATATGCAGCTGATGGTAAATGTAAATAAAAGACACTGTTTGATTGGAAACCATGAAAGTATAGCTTTTGCAAAGCCCATTAGAGTTAAAGAAAAAGTGTACTGAACTGTTTTGTAGTTAAAGGGGAGAAAGACTGGAAGAAGTGACAATTTAAGTATTTGGGACTGTCTGGTTAAGTTTGGTGACATTGAAGGAGAGAATTCGTTTGGTTCCTTAATGCAATAATGAAGGTTAGAGTTGTAAGTATGGTTAAGAAAGGATTAAGGGACAGCATAGTCCTCCTGACCCGGTGCTTTGGAGCTGAAGAATGAACACAAGATGAGGCATAGAAGTCAAGAATCTAGGCTTTGGAAATGAGGTATATGAGAGGAGCATCTGGTATGAGTAGATGGAATTAAGAAAGTAATGATTGAATGCTTTGATAAATTTAGTGTGGCAAGTAATGCAAAGGGAATGAATTGTGGATTGGTACTGGGGATGAAATTTAGTACTCTGGTGGTTTGGACTGGAAAGAATGCAAGACGAGTTCACAGTGAGGTTGTATGTTAGTATGATTAAAGGGGTTGTGTAAGACCATATGTGACATGGGGAAATTAATTGGAAAAAGTGTCGGAGGGAAAGAAACGATGGGAGAATGCATGGAATGGTGTATGCGAGGGAGGCATGCAAGGACAGGAATTGATGGAGACACTTGCTGTGGCCACATGGGGTTCTTGGGAGTTCCTGGGGGAATGGGCATCAGAAATATAGATAAAAAGGTAATGCCCTTTTGCTCCCAGTACCACTGGTAACTGGAGAGCTTAAAAGACGCTTTGGTGGCATGATGCAACTGTAAAAGTGTTATGTATACTGTGTCGTATGCCATATGTAAGTGCACTTCTCGCTTGGCACTGGTAATGCCACACCACAGTGCTGCTAGCCCAATGATTATTTCAAACTGAAGCCCACATGAATTGTGTAATTCTTAAAATGGCTTAAACCTTGTACACATAAAGTGAGAGATCCTTATACAGACATGGTGAATACCTTAAGATTGATCATTTGCAATAAGTATTTTTGAGAAAATACAAATTTGTATGAGTGTAAGGAAACCATAAACGGTATAGTAAAATATCTGCATACACTTTGTGCTATATAGCGAGAGGTGCATTTTATGGCTGGCAGAAATGACACTGGCCTTGATTCACCAAAAAATATATCAATCTGTGAGCCTAGTCATTCAAATCACTACAGATCTATCATTTTGCACTTGAGTTTGTTGGAAAAAGATAAATTGGAGCAAATTTTTTTAAAACCCTCTGGGGGGATATATATGATATATGGGACCACCACAGTCATAAGGTTATTATTTCGGAGACAAATGCAACAAAGGACAGCTGCCCAGTGTTTAGCTATTTTATAGATGAGCTGTATTGACCTTCCCCATGACAGTTGCTTTAGCACTTTTTTCTCTATTGTATAGTAAGAATATTAGTACTTTTTTTTTTTTTTTCTTTCTTTACAGAATCCACAATGCCTCCTAAAACAAAAATATTTGTGGGCAAATTGCCCCCAACTTGTAAGGACTTTGAGTTACGAAAGTTGTTTGAGAGGTTTGGCGAGGTCACAGAATGCTCCATCCTGGGCAATTATGCTTTTGTGCACATGAAGACTGAAGAACAAGCAGCAACAGCAATCAGGAACCTTAATAACTGGGACCTGAATGGTTTCAAGATTAGTGTAGAGGTATGTATAGGTTATTGTGAAGCATTCCCATTAATTGATTTGTGGACCTAGTTTCTTGTTTCTGCTAAAAAAAATCTTTGTGATCATTATACTTTTTCTAGTTGTTCAGTAGAATATCTTGTGTGGATTCTTTGATGACTGTGTATCTTAATTGTTCTGTCTGGTAATTAAACCTTACTTTTATAGATCCTCAACTGTTTAACAGCACATCCTGTAATTTTTTTTTCCCCTCCATGGCATGGAAAAATTTTGCATGTATTATGAAATGTTATGAAAGCTTCTTGCCAATAATTAAAAAAACCCAAATTTCTTTTTCTTTTATGCTTATTTTAGTTGTTAAGTGGTGTAAGGCTTGATATGGAAAGGTGCACCAGGTTAGTTGTAGTTGGTTGGCAACCAACAACCAGGGAGGTATATTACCAGTACTACCTTCATAGGTATTAGGAGGAGGTTAGTGACATCTGCATAGTGAGCCAACACTTTTGGCAGTCAAGTTGTACTTCTATGACCTAGGTAGCTGCCTATTGTCTCTGCCTCACAAACATATGGATTACTGGCATTCTGTCCATAAACATACAATCTCTCCTTGTCATTTGTAACACTTGACAACACTACCTTACACAGCTTATTCTTCGTAACTCTAGATATTCCTGCGGTAATCACTATGCGCTAGCCCTGCCTTTTGTCAAATGGTAGAATTATTAGATAGGGACGTTTAGGCAGGAGCATTTGGTAGAAACATATAGTAGTAGTAGTAAGTGGGAGCATTAGATAAAGGAGCCATTAGTAACATTAGGTGGGAGACTTTGTAAACACTGCTAGAGTTGCCCTTTGCCAGTGACCTGTTAAGGGTAAGGCACTAAAGGCTAAGAAGCAGCACTGGAGTTGCTTAGTTATGGAGACTCAGTTGCTGTGGCCACCCATTTGAGGGAGTTCCAGTTGGAAGTCACTAGAGATATAGATAGCTCCTTAGAGATGAAATGAGGTTGGGAAGAGGCAACACATAATGTATGGTTGCATTAGCCAGGCTGAGAAGGTACAACTACATTTGCAGAAGTTAACAGGTTAAAGAGGAAATTCAACTGTATGAAATACTTTTTTTATGGCTCATTTTCCTTGAATCTTTTATTAAGGAAGTGCTAACTTACCCATTATTCCATTGTCTTTGGTAAGTTAACATAGGGGTACCAGAGAAATACAAAATTGGCATTACATTGTCCAAAAATGGTTGAGAGAGCTTAAGAGGTTGTGCTGAAATGGTCTGAACATTTGGAGAGAATTAGTTAAGAAAGTTTGACAAAAGAGGATGTGTCAAAAGGGGAAGAAACAAGGAGAACTAGGAGACCAAATTGGAGATGGAAGGATGTAGTGAAAAAGATTTTGAGCAGTTAGGACCTTAACATGCAAGAGGGTGAAAGGCAAGCAAATGGAAGGAGTGAATTGGCATGATTTATACTGGTGTCGATGTGCTGTTAGTGGACTAAACCCAGAAATGTGAAGCATCCAGGATAAACAATGGAAAGGTCTGTAGGACCACGTAGATTGGGAGCTGTGGTTTCAGTGCATTACACATGAAAGCTAGAGAATGGGTAAGAGTGGATTTGGTTCTTTTTTTGACCGTTCTTGGTGCAAATGTGGAAACAGCAAATTAAGTGTGAAAAAGTATGTCCAAGTAGTACTTTTCAAGTACGGAAAGCATTTCTTCATTTCTATCTGGTGCTAATGCAGGAGACAGAGCAGTTCTGAAAAGGAAATCTTTTTACAGTATATAGAACAGTTCTTAAAAGTAAGTATATGTTTTTACAACATATAGAACAGCTCAGAAAGGGAGGTATTTGTTTTCACAGTATATAGAACAGTTCTGAAAAGGAAATACTTGTATTTACTGTGTATGTTATGGATTTATTGAACTGCTAATTAAGATGTTCCACTGCATGAAACTAATGTATATTAATGTTTTTCCCCTGATACTGATTAGATGTATAATGGTTTGCATTGATATATTTAACTTTACAGCACTCTAGATGTATTATGGTTTGCAGTGATATATTTTAACTTTACAGCAATCTACTGGTGAAAAGCGTGCTGGTGGAATGGGTGGCATGGGTCGAGGAGGCATGGGTGGATTCCGTGGACGAGGTGGTCCTATGAGAGGTAGAGGCATGGGCCGCCCTGGACCATATGACCGTAGACCCCCAATGGGTGACCGTTATGGGCCGCCACCCCCAGGTCCACCACCAGCACCTCCCATGAGAAATGGATATTATGATGATTATGAGCGCCGCGAACGCCGTCCCCTTCCACCAGGCGGAGCCTTAGACCGGCGACCTCCACCACCAATGCCAAGAGAGCCAGCCTACAGGGACCCTTATGATCGATATGATTCTTATGATCGCATGCCTCCTCCCCCCATGGGACGCCGCACTCCCCCACCAATGGACCGCCGACCTCCTCCTCCTCCAATGGGATATGATCGCAGGGATGACCTATATGGAGATATGTATGGACCAAGGCCTGAGTATGTTTCATCCCTATCCTTTTGACATTTTTGTTATAGTTTTAAAAGCATGATAAGTTTTTTATTGTGATGCATGCCCCTGCTTATCCATTGGGTATGGAGAGTTAAGGAGGGAGTGAAATGTATTGTAGTTACTTGTATTAGAAATGCCGGAAGGTGAGGCATGCATGGGATTTATGAATTGGAGGGATGTGGTATCCAGTATGAAGTGTGAAGAACAGGAGTATAGAAATTGGTAGGGAAACCATGGATAGGCTTGTGGGGCTTGGCTTGGTTTGGCACTTCAAACATGACAGCCAGATTGAATGTGAATGAAAGGCCATTTTTAGTCTTCCTCGCCTTGCCTTGCTGAACAGGAAACTGCCGATTGGTATGATTGTGTATGTGTGGGGAAACTGGGAATATACTTGGAAATATTTTTTTCTTTCATACATGGCTGTTTCCTTTAAGAAAGGTAGCACCCGGTACTGGCAAGGGAATGGCATCTTTCACTCACTTCCACTTTCTAGATCTCATGTTTAATGCCTCAAACCACAGACCTCTGTTTACAACCAGGCACTTCATACTTTTCCATGGTTTCCTCATGCCCACTTCTTATACCCTGGTTCAGGCAACAGACACACATTTCATTTATCCCTTACATACATCAACCCCCTGCATGTTCAGGCCCTTAACATTTTGTCTTTAATGTTATCCTTCCACTTTGGTTTCATGCTCTTGTTCCCTCTACTAACAACATTTATCCCCTCTTAATGATTCCATATATGAACCTTTTCAGTTCTTTCACACAAGTCTTTTACCACCACACAGACTCTCAAACCTAATCATTTTTTTCTCATTCAGCCCTCCTCACACCATGTAGTCTTCAAAAATACAATATCCAACAGAACCACCGTTTACGTTTTTATCCAAGGCCCACACCTCGCACTCGTAAAACATTGATGGGACAACTTTATCCATATGCACACTCAAATTTTTACCTTCGGACAGTGACCTTTGACCTTTGTCCTCCCTATGGCTCCTCAGTTCCCATGGTTCATTGCTGCCATGTCCAGTCCCTGTTTTTCTGAAATAATTCACTTCCTCCAAGTTTCTACATACTCTTACCCCAATTAACCTCTTTCTCTCTCTCCACTGCTAACTGTAATAACCTTGTGTAGAAGAGATATTCCTCACTTTGCTCCTTGCTCTGTTCCTTCTTTTGGAAAGTAATACAGGAAGGGAGGATTTCCAGCCCCTCTTAGTCACTTTATATGACATGCAGAAGATATATGGGCACTATTCTTTCTTCCCAAACCCTAAGGATAATATTTATTTATTATACTTTATTGTCATTTCCCGAAGAAAGATCCATCCACTTTCTTACACGTTTACTCATACACATACATATGCATACATACGTACATCAATAAACTTTTGGGAGAATTAAAAGATGTTTTGGAAGGAGGTAGATAATGTGCATAAGACGAGAACAAATGAGAACGTCGGTGAAGAGGGCAAGGGGGAGGAGTGGTAATAGGTGGTGATGGAGTGAGGATATGGAATAAGTATTTTGAAAGATTGTAGAATGTGTTTGATGATAGAGTGGCAGATGTAGGGTATTTTGGTTAGGGTGGTGTGCAAAGTGAGAATCAGGGGAAGTGGTTTGGTGAAGAGAGAAGAGGTGGTGAAAGTATTCTGGCAGGATTGGATGGTATTGCGGTAGAATTTATTAAGGAAGGGGGTGATTGTTTGGTAAGGATATTCATGGCTGTATATGGATCATGGTGAAGTACATGAGGATTGGCAGAATACATGTATAGTGCAATTGTGCAAAAGCAAAGGGGATAAAGGTTAGTATTCAAACTACATAGGCATATGTCTGTTGAGTATTTCTGGAAAATTGTATAGGAGGGTATTGATTGATTAGGTGAAGGCAAGTGCAGAGCATCAGATTGGGGAGGAGCAGTGTGGTTTTAGAAGTGTTAGAGGATGTGTAGATCAGGTGTTTACTTTGAATAATGTATTTGAGAAATACTTAGAAAAACATGGATTTGTATGTGGCATTTATGGATCAAGAGAAGGCATATGATAGTATTGATAGAGATGCTTTGTGGAAGGTCTTAAGAATATATGGTGTGGAAAGTAAGCTGCTAGAAGCAGTGAAAAGTTTTTATCAAGGATGTAAGGCATGTGTACAAGTAGGAAGAGAGGAGAGTTATTGGTTCCCAGTGAAGGTTGGTCTGCGGCAAGGTTGTTTGATGTCACCACGGTTGTTTAATTTGTTTGTGGATGGGGTGGTTAGGGAGGTAAATGAAAGAGTTTTAGAGAGAGGGGCAAATATGCAGTCTGTTGGGGATGAGAGGGCCTGGGAAGTGAATCAATTGTTCGTCGATGATACAGCACTGGTGGCTGATTCGAGTGAGAAACTGCAGAAGTTGGTGACTGAGTTTGGAAGTGTGAGAAAGGAGAAAGTTGAGAGTATTAGGTTCAGCAGGATTGAGGGACAAGTTACTTGGATGTAAGTATGAATGGAGTAAAATTGGAGGAAGTGAAGTGTTTTAAATATCTAGGAGTGGACTTTGCAGCAAATGGAACCATGGAAGCGGAAGCGAGTCATGGTGGGGGAGGGGGCAAAGGTTCTGGGAGCGGTGAAGAATATGTGGAAAGAGAGAGCGTTATCTTGGAGAGCAAAAATGGGTATAATTAAAGGGATAGTAGTTCCAACAATATTATATGGTTATGAAGCATGGGCTATAGGTAGGGTTGCATAGGGGAGTGTGGATGTGTTGGAAATGAAGTGTTTAAGGACAACATTCAGTGTGATATGGTTTGATAGAGTAAGTAATACAAGGGCAAGAGAGATGTGTGGTAATAAAAAGTGTGGTTAAGAGAGCAGAGGGTGTGTTGAAATGGTTTTGACATGGAAGGAACGAGAGGAAAGGTTGACAAAGAAGATGTATGTGCCACAGGTGGAGGGAAAAAGGAGAAGAGGAAGACCAAATTGGAGGTGGACGGATCTCTGGAGTGAAAATGATTTTGAGCGATCAGGGCCTGAACATGGCAGGAGAGTGAAATGGAAGGATGTGGTATACAGGGGTCAACGTCCTGTCACTGGACTGATCTAGAGCATGTGAAACATCTGGGGATAAACCATAGAAAGGTATGTGGGGCCTAGATGTAGATAGGGAGTTGTGGTTTCTGTGTGTTACATGTAACAGCTAGAGAGTGTGAGCGATTGTGGATCTCTCTCTCTCTCTCCCCGGTGGGGGGGGAACATAGGGGGTGGCAGTGTATATGTAGCCTGAGCCAAGTATCCTTTTTATTAACGAACTCTTATGGATGGATGAACAGTTGGGTTGAGTGTGAATCTACTGCCACAACTGGGGTTTGAATTTGTGCTCTCGACCCTGGGTGGACTGTGAATGTGTCACGGTCAGGAATGCTAACTGCTTCATATATAGTGTGTTTTGGGGAAGACAGAAGAGGGTGAAAGTCTTGCATAAGATGAAATGTGGTTAGGCAGTTTGAATGGATAATGTTATAGTTGAATTTTAAAGGATGGGGGTAACTGTTGATTGGAAGGTAGGCAGGCATTTTCATTGTAAGTATGGGTCACGTCAAGGTGCCTGAAGATTGGCGTAATGCATTTATAGTGCCATTGTATAAAGGCAAGGGGGATAAAGTTGTGTTTAAACTACAGAGGTTGTATAAGTTTGTTGAGTGTACCTGGTAAGTTCTATGGGTGGGTATTAAGAGAGTGAAGGCATGTACAGAGCATCATATTGGGTAGGGGCCACATAATGTGAGAAGTGGTAGGAATATGTGGTTCAGATATTTGCTGTAAAAAATGTGAGAAATCATTTGAGAAACAGATGGATTTGTACGTAGCATTTGTGGACCAGGAAAAAGCATATGATAGGGTTTATAGAGATGCCGTGTGGAAGGTCATAAGAATATATGGTGTGGCAGGAAAGCTGCTAGAAGCAGTGAGATTTTTTATCAAGGGTGTAAGGCATGTAGGAGCAAGATAGTTGTAGTAGGTAGGAACGTTTAGGCAGAAACATTACATAGAATTAGTTGGTAGGAGCTAGAATTAGATAGTAGGCTCTGCAAACAGTATGCTGGTGTTGCCCTCTCCCAGTGGCCTGTTAAGGGTGAGACACAAAAGGCTAAGAAGAGGCACTGGAATTCACTAGTTATTGGGAGAAAATTTCCTTGACCATCCCCTTGAGTGAACAGGCATCAGAGATATAGATAGATTGTAAAGTACGTGTATGAGTGGGAAGAGAGGAGAGTGAATGATTCCAAGTGAAGGTTGGTCTGTGGCAGTAGGTTGTGGTGGCACTATGGTAGTTCATTTTCTCTAGGAATGGTATGGTAAGGGATGTAAATGTGAGAGTCTTGGAAAGAGGAGTGAGTATGCAGTCTGTGGGGGATGAGAGGGCCTGGGAAGTGTGATAGTTGTTTACTGGTGATAAATTCAAGTGGGAAACTCATATAGTTGTTCACTGATGATACAGCACTGGTGATAGATTTGAGTGAGAAACTGCAGGAGTTGGTGACTGATCTTGGAAGTGTGTGTGAAAGGAGGAAGTTGTAAGTGTGATTAAAATTAAGGTTATTAGGTGTAGCAGGGAAACGGCACTCTATCATGAAATAAAGATATATAAGTGGAAAGAGAAGTGAGCTTTGGAGTGGGTGAGGAGGTGAAGGTTCTTAGAGTGCTGAAGATTGTGTGGAAAGAGAGAATGGTGTCTGAGAGGGTAAAAGTGCGTGTGCATGAAGGTTTAGTCATCCCATCATTATTATACGGATGAGGCATGGGCTATTGATAAGGCTGTGTGGAGGAAAGTGGATGTGTTAAAATGAAATGTTTGAGGACATTTTTTTTGGTTTGAGGTAGTTTGATTGAATAATTAATGAAAAGAGGAGAAATGGGTGTGGTTGAGAAAGGGCTGAAGTGGTTTGGGCACATGGAGAGTATGAGTTAGGAAGGTGACAAAATATATATTTGTCAAATGAAGGGAATGAGGATAATGGGAAGAATAATTTGGGGATTGAAGGGAACAAGGATAATGGGAAGAATAATTTGGAGATTGAAGGATAGAGCAAAATAGATTTTGTGATTAGGGCCTGAACATACAGGAGGGTGAAAGGCATTCATGGATAGAGTAATATGGAACGATGTGGTATAATGGGGTTGACATGTTGTCCATGGACTGAGCCAGGGCATGTGAAGTGTCTAGGATAAACTAAGGAAAGCTCTACTGGGCGTATGGATAGGGAGCAGTGGTTTCTGTGCTTTACACATGACAGCTAGAGAATGGATGTGAACAGTTGTGGCCTTTCTAAGTGTTCTCTTCGTACTACTTCGCTGATGTGGAAAATGGCAATCAAGTATGAAGAAAAGCATTAGAAATACTTAGAGAAACAGTTGGATTTGGACGTGGCTTTTATGGATCTGGATAAAGCACATGATAGTTGTGATGGGGATGCCATCAGGAAGGTCCTGGAAGAATATACTGAGTGGTAGAAAAGTTGCTAGAAGCAGCGAGAACTATTTATCAGTCATATAAGGCATGTATATGAGTAGGAAGATAGGAGGTTGAGTGATTCCGAGTGATGGTTGTTAACATTGCGGTAGGGGTGTGTGATGTCATCATGGTGGTTCAGTTTGTTGATGGATGTGGTGGTGAGGGATGTAAATGTGTCTTGGAGAGTGGGAAGTGAGTCACTTGTTTGCTGATAATACAGCACTGGTGGCATATTCAAATGTGAAACTGCAGAAGTTGTTGACTGAGTTTGGAAGCATGTTTGAAAGGAAGGTGTGATTGAATATAAATAAAAGCAATGTTATTAAGTTTAGCAGAGTTAAGGGACAGGTTAGTTGGTGTGTGTTTGAATGGAGAAAAATTAGGAGTGGGCATGGCAGGAAATGGAACCATAGAAGTGGAATTAAGTCATAGGGTGGGTGATTGGGACAAAGGTTTTGAGAGCACTTGAGAATGTGTGGAAAGAGAATTTTATCATAGAGGGCAAAAATGGGTGTTTGTAGGTATAGTAGCCCCACCATCATTATATGGATGTGAGGCATGGGCTATCAGCTGAGACTGTGTGGGGGAGGATGGGTGTGTTGGAAATGAAGTGTTTGAGAAGAAAACGTTGTGTGACATGGTTTGATCGAGTGAGTAATGAGAGGGTAAAAGAGAGTTATGGCATTAAAAGTGTGGCTGAGAGAGCGGAAGAGGGTTTGCTGAAATGTTTTGGACGTATGGAGAATGAGTGAGGAAAGATTAACAAAGAGGATATATGTTTCAGAAGTTGAAAGAAGAGGGTGAGTGAGGAAAGATTGACAGAGAGGATATATGTTTCAGAAGTTGAAAGAACAAAGAGACCAAATAGGATATAAAAGAATGAAATGTAAAAGATTTTAAGCGATTAGGGCCTGAAATTGCAGGAGGAGGAAAGCCATGCACAGGATATAGTGAACTGGAACAATGTAGTATACAGGGGTCAATGAAACTGTCAGTGGACCAAAGCAGGGTATTGTGGAGTAAACCATGGAAAGGCCTGTGGGGTCTGGTTGTGGATAGGGAGCTGTTGTTTCATTGGATTACTTACGACAGCTAGAGAAGGGGATATGAGCATTTGCGGCCTCTTAATCTGTTCCTGGCACTATCTTGCTAATGCGGAAAACTTAAAGTAGCATGATTTGGCCAAAATATAGATATTACAGTGTGTAAATCTCATCAGCTGTTAATAATGCTACCCATCAGGGAAATCAGTTCTTTTGTGGTGTAGGTATATTCTACGAAATTTTAGCTCATTTTATACATGGTGCACAGTACTTTGAATGTTAATGTAGCTATTTCTGTTAACCTTATTCCATTATGTGCAGGATTTGGTTTAAGGTTTTCCTGACACATTTATGGATGTTCTCTTAGAAAGCTTACTTGAAGATGATCCAGTGAATATGGATCGAAGGTTACTTTGCTGCTTATCCTCCAGTTTAGACGTGAGAAAAAATTTTTTGTTTTTCTTTTCTGTGAATACGATGAACTGAATGTATTACTTGGTGTTTTTGCATCTTTAGTTGTCAGGTCACAAAAAGTCTTAGATGACCACAGCTGTCCTACAACTTACCTGGGGCATCATGCAGGTTTAAAAAGATATCATATTTTTTCAAGTCTTAAGTGCATGAAAGTGAAAAATTGGTTTGTAGATTTTAACCATTTTCCATCGGTGTTTCCATTAATATAACCTCTTTGGTACTCCAAACATGCGAGAAGTGAGCCCAAAAGGACTAAGATAGAACGAGAAAGACGAGCCCTATACAGGAGGCGAAAAAGAGTTGGAGAACTTCTAGAAAAGCCACAGCTCACCCAACAAAGGAAAGAAAGCCTATCAAATGAACTGATGGTCCTAGAGCATAAACTCAAAATGTTGTATGAAAGACGGGAAAAGGAAGAAGAGGAAAGAGCTAATCTTGAGATAAATAACCCAAAATACTTTTCTCTGGTAAGTTTAATCGAAGGGTGGTGATTGATTGGATGGTGGCATGCACTGAGCATCATATCATGGAGGAACCATGTGAGTTTAATGGTGGTAGAGGATGTATGAGTAAGGTGTTTGATTTTGAGAAATACTTAAAGAGAATATGTACGTGGCATTTATGGATCTGGAAAAAGTCTTTTATCGAGTTTATAGAGATGTGTTGTTGAAGGTGTTGTGAATATATCCTCTGGGTGGAGACCTACTTGAGGCAGTGAGGAGTTTACATCAAGAAAGTAAGACGTGTGTGCAAGTAGGAAGAGAGGAGGAAAAGAGTGGCTCCAGGTGGAGTTAGGTAAGTAAGGAGGATATGTGCAAGATTTTCAGGGATTTAGGTTCGCTTACTGATTTTAGATTGCAAGGTGATGTTAGGAGATTTGAGTGAGTCAGTAGAAATAGGTTTATAAGTTTGGGAGTGAAAAGAAAACAGTAAACATGAATAAGAGGAGGGTATCTAGGTTTAACAGTGAAAGAGGTAATTAGATTGGAGAATGAGTTTTAATGGAGTGAGCCTGGAGGAAATAAAGTCTTTTGGCTTCTTGGAGTGGACACAGTAGCAGTTTAAAGTGTGGAAGCTGAAATGTGCTGTAATGAGGGTAAGGAAGATCCTTGGTGTATTGTCTGTGTGTGTGGAAGGTAGTCCCAATGTTGATGTGGGGCTTGGATCTTCATTGAAAAAACATGGAACAGGGTGATTATGTGAAATGTTTAAATCAATTTGGAAGGAGGGTTGATCAGATACGAAGTGATTGGTTGAGAGACGTTTGGTAGTAAAAGGGGAGTACACATCAGAATGTGGAAGACGATATGCAGAATGGTTTCACCATAAGAAGAGATCTAAGGGTATTCGCTTTAGTTATTGGAGGGAAATGAGTAGGAGGTGAGGAAGTTTCTCTTGAATGTTCAGGGGACTGAACATAGAGGATGGATGTGGTTTCAGATTGCTACCTGCTGTCAGTGGGTTGAACTAAGCCACATAAAGTGGTCAGGGAAAACCTAAGAAAGCTCTGTGGGACCTGGTTGTGGATAGTGGGCTCTGGTTTTCATGCATTATACACACAACGGTTAGAGTTGATGCAAGTGAAAATGGCTGTCTTTCGTCTGTTTCTAAAACCTGCTCACTAATGTAAGAAACTGGAATTAAGCAAGGAAAAAAATCTTCATTCATATGCAAAATGCAAGTAAATGACCACAAACTCCAGTGGGCCCCAAGAAACAGAAGAGGGTATTTTTACAGATGACTGCCAGGACTCCAGCACTGCTTCTTAGCCTTAAGTGTCTTACCCCTGACAGGCCACTGATGGGGGTAACTTCATGCAGTGGTTCCCAAAGGCAGTGGGGCTATCAGTTTGTCAGAAAAACAAAAATTTCGGTACGCCTTAAGTATTTGTCTACTTTAAAAACTTGTGCATAGATGGAGTTGGATTACACTTCCCCCTTTTTTCTGCCCCTAAAGATAAACTAACGTGGTCACAACAAGAAGACAAGGTGAGAATTCAATGCTCTCAAAAACTAGAGTATCCTCTAGAGGCACTGAATTCTAGCTTCCTCCAGTCATTAAGTTCTCTGCTGCATTAGCTGCATTTCCCACCCCCATTTGTTACATTATTGCCACTAGATGAAAACTATTGTTTCTATATTCAAAGGCTCTATATAGCAAATATAGGGGATTGGTCTACATCTCACTCTCCCTTCCTTTCTCCATGGAGGTTCCAGTACACATCAAGGCCATCTATTAATTGAAATATAGAGAGGATTATAAGAGAAAATGAACAGACAAGGGGAATTTTAAAGGAAGTGAAATACCTGTCCTTTAATATGTTCTTGGCCATTGTTATAGGAAACACATGAGAGGGTAGACTTCTAGTTTTGAGATGTAGGGAAAGTAACAGTTATCAAAATGGTCCACCACTGAGTTGCCAACATCCAAATAATGATCATGTGATGTAGCAGCTTGCCAAGTATTGCAGGGTCTAACAAGTGGTGGGGTGGCAAAAGCAGCCAGCTTTTGGGAGCAAGAACCAAAGTAATACATATAGAAAAGGGAACTTAAACCAACATTGTGGTGTGGCACAAGTTTTGAAGTTATCCTTGGAAAATTTGTCAGAACACCTTCGATTCTACTCTGTAAAGTAAGGATGCAGAGCTAGAAACATCCCAAACAGGACAGCAGTACTCCCTACATGGATGGATTAATCATTTGTATAAATGGAGCAATTGTTCAGAAGAGTAGAAAATTTGGCATCTAAACAGGACTACAAGAGTAGATTGTTAGAGTGATGGAAGTGACTGAATGCAGAATAAGTGAGGAGCAAAGTGGTTTTAGGAATGTTGTGTAGATCAGATTTTTTCAGTGAGAAGGACTGGAAAAGTATTTAGCTGTAGGTAAGAAACTGTAGGCTGCTTTTATGGATCTAGTTTATGACTAGGGTAGAGTGAAGTGCTTTTTGGTATTGTGTTAAAGATATATGGTATAGGGGGACAACTGTTGGATGGTGCAAAAACCTTCTATGCAAGAGAAAATGCATATGTAAGGGTTATTGGAGAGTTGGGCAAAAGTTTTTGTATACATTTTGGTGTGAGGCAGGGCTGTGTGATGTCACCGTGGATTTTACAACATAAACTTAGTCCTCGTTTTATGTTGGATCATTATATGCGATTTTGCTATCATGCAAGGAACCTGCTTTTACCAGTCACTTTTATGTTTTCTGAATTTGCTACCATGTTGATGTATGGTAGAAAGTGTGCCAGAACTTTAATGAGGATTGGTGGATGGAGTAAGTGTTGGCTTTGAGTGGAGGGAGCCACGTTTTTCCAGGCAGGTCAGTCGTGCAGTTACTGTTGTATGCCGATCTGTGCAATTTGGGTATATTTGCTAATGTGATTTTTCTGCAGTCCGCTGGTTATCTTTGTTGATGTGGACATCCAAATGTCCAGCAATACCCTCTCTTAACCCAAAACAAGCATTTAAACAGAAGAGAACCTCTCTAACATTAGAAACGAAGCTAGAAATGTTACAATGCACTGATGCTGGTGAGGGAACATCCGTGCGATGGAAAGTGCACTGACACTTTATTAAAGAGTGGCAGTTGGAGTAATCATGGGTCCTGGTTGAAGCGCACATGTTGCCACTTGCAGGTCAGTCATGCAGTTACCCTCGTTTTGTGCGGATATGCTTCATGTGCAAGATAGGTATACCTGCTAATATGATTTTCCTAGAACCCTTTGTTTGTTTTTATTAATATGGCATCCAAACATCTGGCAACAACTCTTACCCCAGACCCAGCAATTAAATAAAAGAGAACCTCTCTGACCTTACAAATGAAGCTAGAAATCTTAAGATGTGCTGATGTTCTTGAAGGAGCATCAGCATGGTAGAAAATGCACCAAAATTTCAGTTAGGGTTGGTAGGTGGAGTAAGCATAATTGTTAGGTGGAGCACACTAACTTCTTACTGGAGGGCCTGTCTTTCATTTACCATTGTTGGGTTGGGATCAGTGCTACTTGTGAGATCTGGGTATATGTGCTAGGATTTTCCTGCAGCCCACTGTGTTTGTGTTTGTTAATATGGCATCCAAACATCCAACAACAGTCACCACAGAACCACTAGATGAATGGAAGAGAACCTCTGACATTAGAAACGAAGCTTGATGTCTTACGACACAGTGACGCTGTTGATGGAGTGTCAGTGCTTGGGCATGCTTACAAGCTGGGTGAATTCACAAACATTAAAGCTTGAGATGAAGAATAAGCAGCCTTAATAACCTTCAGCTCGGGTCTAAAGTTCTGAAGATTTATGAGTGTTTATGTACAGAAGACAATATTTCTGAGCCAGCCTTTTCAGGCAGGTAAAGGATGGCAAGATAAGTTCATTCATCAGAAACTACATAACGTAAAAATAAACGTGAAAATACACTAGTACTGACCATGAAGCTCCAGCACACGTTCCAGTTTTCTCAGTGATAATTAGTTCGCTATGTGCAGTTTGTCTTCGCTAGGCTTTTGTAGAACATAACGCCTGCTAAATTTGAGGGATAGTGTATGTGGATGGAATAACATGAGAGATGAAAGCAAAATTAGGGAAAGGGTGTAGAGATGGCATGTGTCGGTGAGGTATGGTGGCTAGTGACCGGCTTGTTTGTGGATGATGATGTGTTGTTTACTGACAGTGATAAGGAGTTGCAGAAGGTTGTGTATTTTATGGTGTGTGTAAAGCAGGGTACACATGATCAGTATAACCCAGTATCAGTACTGACATTATTTTTGGTATTGTCAGTAACCCCTTGTGTGGACATCGCTTGATTGTTCTCTGCGATTATTATTCAAGGGAAATGGAAAATAAGGACAGAGCTTGTGTTGCAATTATTTTGGCATGTTCGTTACAGGAAAGATGTTACCGCAAAAGATGAGTAAAGACGATTGCAGCAGGGTCTCCCCACATATAACTATTGCTATGGATATCCCACAACTCTGGTAACTTTGTATAATGCAATGAATTGTTGCAGTAGAGCTTTACTGTCTTGTTTCTCCAAATTTGCTGCCATTGTGACTTTTATGTTTCACTTGGCTGTGGCAATACCAATGGGAATAACAGTATAGCAAACAGGTGATTAGTAAAAAGGCCCCACCCACATACTGATGCCTGGATTCCAAAATGTTTGAAAACCCATCTGTACAAATTTTTTGGTATTGACGGTACATCAATACAGCACACACACCATAAGTAATACTGGTTGTATGTATCATGCTTAAGTGTAGACTGTTTGAGGTTAATGCCGTTTGAAAGGAAACGGTAAAAGCCTGAATTTTGCAGAGCCCCATATAGTTAGAGAACAAATCATATTAAATTTATAGATAAGCGGAGAAAGACCGGAAGAGTGGTAATTCGATTTTTGGGAACTGTCATGGTTACATTGGTCATATGGAGGGAGAGGTTAGGAAGAGAGAGCAGTAGAGGGTGGCTGAGTAATTAGGTTTCATAATAGAATAAAGTAATTAGGTTTCATAATAGAATAATGAAGGGTAAAGGTGCAAGTACGAAAGTAAAGAAAGGATTAAGGGACAGCATAGTCCTCCCAACCCTTACCTATGCAGCTGAAAAGCAACATGGAGTGAGTCACAGGTCAAGAATCCAGGCTTTGGTGAAAACTAATTTGAGAGCAACATGTGGTTTGACTAGATGGAATGAACAAACAAATTAGGGGTTGTATAAGGGATTTGATAAGGAAGTGAATAAAAGGAAAGAATTATGAAGTATTAGATAGGGTGAAATGTAATACTTCAAGATGGTTTAGGCTTGTGGAAAGAATGCAAGACTGGGAGCTTACAGGTAGAGTGTACGATCGTGTGATTTAAGAGACTGGCCTGTGACTTTAGGAAATAGAATGGAAGAGTACTGGAGGGAAAGAAATGATGGGAGAGTGTGTGGAATGGTGTATGCTAGGTAGGCATGTTTAGACGGGTGAGTGGAGAGACTTTTGCCATTGCCATTCCCATGGTGGGAGGTCCTGGTGGGAATGGATATAAGTGAAACAGAATACAATAGACTGCTAAGAGGTGATGAGTTACTTTAGATAGAAAACATGAATCTTCATTCAGTGAGCCAGAATCCACCTTATGGATTTAACCATCAGACTTCTAAATCTCTTTATGTTATGTCGGCAGATATCGTCACTATAGGATTTAGAGGGCTGTTGAGAGCATGCCTGCACTCTGCCCCAGGTTTGGACTCAGGAACTGCCCCCATAAAGAAATGCAAATTACCTCTTGCATGAGCAAATGAATATACCATGATGGATAAATCAAGATTGTGGCAGTATCCTTTAGGATTTGAGATTGACTAATAGTGCTGTAGTCCACAAAGATGGAAGCAAAGCAGTTCCAGGAGACTTTAAACTGACCTTGCTGACATACCACTTTTTGAAACTTTGATTGCTTAGATTAGGGTTGTCTTGAGATGTAATCAATAATACACACTTTTTTTTTTTTTTTTTTTTTTTTTTTTTTTTTTATAGAGCTGCTTGACCACTAATTTAGTGCTGTTGAGGCTCTGGAGGAGAAGCAATGCTGATATGGCATACACAAATTGCAGAAGCATATTTTAATTGTGACCATATCACATTAAATGTGTATAAGATTAGAATAATGAAAAAATTGGGAAATGTATAAAATATATGGTTCTTAACTGAGCCATTGTAAAATACTGTTCCCAAGGAGCTGTAGTTCCTTAGTCTTATAGCAGACACATGTAGTCTAATACAGGTGCTAGCATACGTATGAAAATCACATCAGCACAGGATGCTGAAAGGCTACAGAGATAACCCTGGGCTATGGGGAACAACATGATTTCCATTGGGAAAAATGATATAGAAAACTGCAAAATGTGTTAGAAGACAGTGGGATGGATCCTATGAACTTTCAAGATAATAATGGTTCTTTTCATGGTGCTAATTCTTTCATGTAGAATATGGCTGTATATTAGTATTTTTGAGCAAGATATTTGAAATTGCAGAGTTAGACTGTGATTCAAGATCTTTAATGGGTCACATGAATGTGTTAAAGGAAATGGATTATTGGAAACAAGGTAATTACAAGTTCTAATTGCTGGAGTACAGATGGGCAAGATACATTATCTATACATGGAAGATCTGATAGGGCATGGGCCCTGGATACATTATCTATACATGGAAGATCTGATAGGGCATGGGCCCTGAATTATGCTGTAAATTCCTTTTTTCTAACACAGCAGGTATGAATGCTATAAAATACTATCCCCAAAAAGTTAAAGGCTCTCTATAAATGAAAATAGAAAAAACTTAAACTTCCAGGACACAGAAAACAGTGAGGATTGAGTGCCCAGAACTAAACTTCCAGGACACAGAAAACAGTGAGGATTGAGTGCCCAGAACTATCCCATATATACTGTAGATTTTGTAAGTGATTATATTCTGGAATTTGACATTTGCACAAGTAGATGTGTGTATTGCTTTAAAGTAGGTCCAAAAGAGGTATGTATTAGGCCTTTGCTGTAAGTGAACAAAGTATGGTTCTTGTACTGTACTACCACAGTTACTATGAGTAGGCCTAATTATTTGTTTTGAAATCATGTAGCTTCTTAATGAAACTCGTGCATTTACATACTCCCAATTGTGAAATTAACTGGGATTTCATCTAAGCAGCTCTTTTTGGTTTCAGGGAGCCTTAACCTGACATGGCTATATAGGAATGTCAGCTTAATTATTTACTCTTGGTGCACGTGTGGTTTTCTGGCATTCCCCAAGAAAGTGGGAGAATAGGACATTTTTAATTTAACCTTTTTCTTAATTAAGATCCCATAATAATTGTTATTTAAGAGTTAAATCACTGCTTTCTGACCTAACAAATACACATACTCATTCACCAGTAAGTTTATTGGTCGTGTACAAGGCCTGTACTCCCATTGTAACAAGTGTGACTTGGTAATCCCGGCATTGTAGGTTTCTACTCAGATTTGCTTCATATAAGGATGTTCATCATGTGTTAGACTCGAAACCAGTCCTTACTAGTTTGTTGGAGTGCATATTAATGCTCTTTATAGGTGATGAGGGAATGGCTTGCTTTGACTGAGAGGTGCCCAGATAGGTCAGGTGCATGCACATGGTAAACAAATGTTCTGCAAGTGGAGTAAGCTATGAAAAAAGGCAGTTGCTAGAGGGTAGCAGAGGCTTACAAAACTTTCTAATTACTAGTTGTTTGAGCTGTCATCTATGACAAACCATAAGAACTTCTAATGTACGCCCAATTCAGTTTTGGGGATGGGGGCAGATTGATGTTTAAAGCACACAAAGGGTTAAAAGTTCAACATTGTAAACCTTATGCATTCATCTTTTGTCATGATCCTAAAAAAAATTTTTATTCTTAAATTGAAATTTTGTGAATAGACACCCATTTCTCATTAATATTAGTTATAAAACTGGTTATACATTCCTACTGGAGGGAAGATGCTCACCAAGATGTAATGAATGTCTCAGATGTATTTTACATAATGGAAAAGAAAATCAATTGGAAATGGTAATGAGATGATACAGATAAAGCTCTAAATGAACAGAATTACTAAAGGCTTTATTGATGTCAATACAATTATATATATATATATAATTTTTTTTTTTTTTTTTTTTTTTTTTTTTTTTTTTTTT
>JAYMFT010159039.1:0-12463 GCA_038088735.1 Panulirus argus | reverse complement strand
TCAACAGTTCGTTCCCACTCCTCCTTCCGTTCTCTCTCTCTCTCTCTCTCTCTCTCTCTCTCTCTCTCTCCCCCTCACCAGGCCGCAGCACCACAGTCTGTCCGCGCCATCCACCCCGCCCCCAACGGGAGGCGCCTCCATAATATTTCCCCTCACCATAAATTAACGATTCCATATTTGCTACTTTGGTCGGGGAGTCTTGGAGAGTCGGGCCTTCAATGTCTCCTGATTAATGGCTCGTGCCCGTATTCTCTCATATTCAATGGTCGGGGAATTTTCAATGAACATCCTTTACGCGCCCTAATATATATAGCAGTACAGATGCTTAGCATAAAAGAAATATAAATTTTGTAACAGTGTGTGTGCCTCTTCCTCAGCGCTGTATATATAACTTTAATTTTTCTTCCTTCTCTTTTCATTTCCTAATCACGTATTCCGTCGCCACTCGCATTTGTTTTCCTTAACAATTTAGCAAAAGAAACGCGTCACGTCGTAAACCTGTGAAACTGTTTTTGGTTCGCATGTTTCACCGATACTAAATACTCTCTCTCTCTCTCTCTCTCTCTCTCTCTCGCCGTAAGTAGAAAGGGTAGGGTAGGTACTTGTAGGTAGGTAAGGTAGGGTAGGGTAGGTACTCCCTCTCTTTTTTTCAGTGTTCCAATCCTGCCTCGTACTCCACTCCCCAATGCACGGGGTCCAGAGGGCTTCAACAAACGTTGCGTCAAATGGGACTGAGACCAATTCCCATTTCTTTTTTTTTTTCCCCCG
This sequence comes from Panulirus argus, assembly GCA_038088735.1. Taxonomy (NCBI): domain Eukaryota; kingdom Metazoa; phylum Arthropoda; class Malacostraca; order Decapoda; family Palinuridae; genus Panulirus; species Panulirus argus. The sequence continues at coordinate 11,695 of JAYMFT010159039.1, read as the reverse complement.
TCCATGAACACTAAATACCGCACTGAGCCCTACTGGCCGCCCAGCTCACGGCCGGTCTCGTCCAAAATGTTCACGATTCTCTCGTCATGAACAGGATCATCCTGTTAAATACGACACTGTACGAAGAGACCCGAACATTTCGCAAGGTTGAGAAAGGGTCACTCCTAAGTTAACCCACAAGTTAAGGTCAAAGCTGGTTAAAATATTAAATCTTGAAGGGCGCAAGATTTAGAAGAAAACAGTCGGCAACGAAGAGGAAAGAAAAAAATATGGAGAGAGGTTATGTTAATATTACGACGAGTGATGAAGGTGAGGAGTGTGGCAGGTCCTGCTGGGTCATCACAACAGTCGGGCTGCCTCCAGGACCCACTTAGGGCCCGGCCTGGCTGTCTACAGGTTACCACAACCTTTGAAGCCGTCTTCGTATTCCGACTTAACTTACGTATTCCTGCACTGGTGGGGAAAACTAAAACTGATACGAATAGAAAAACCTTAATCGCAAACCTTTTTTCTTTTTTTTAACAACATTGAACCATGAACAAATTTCGCGTTATTATTTAAGCAGTTCAACCCGACCTCAGCCTCGGCAAGAAAGGAAGCTAAATGGCCGTGAACGTGCTTCAGGCAGCAATGCAATCAGGGTAAAGCTATCATGAAAAACTTCTGTAAGTATGTATACACACACACACACACACACGGGATACATGCTCAGATATGAGAAGTACTATTTTCCATCAGCGGCTGCCCTAATTTCCGAGTGCATGATTACGGAATTACAACTCAGGCAGCGATACGCTAACAAGCAGCTAACGAAGTCAGCTGTCGGTAGCAAAGGAAATTACACACACACACACACAAACACACATACACCCACACACACACACACGCACACATCCAACACGTATAAACCAACACAATATTCCGCTTCCCTATGGATGGGGCCAGAGCAAGGCAGCACACCACGTAGGGCCATCATTACCTGCTAATGATCCGAGGGTCAACACATTAGCACGTCAGCAACAGGCAGGATGTAATAACAGGACAAATGGTGTGCCGGGGACAAAATTAGCGGCGGGTTCACCAACCAACAGCCCCGCACGATGACTGCAGAGGCGGTTCCACCCATGTCACCAGCAGTGGCAGCGGCGCTCGCCTCGCCAACCACCACCAACCCTGTAATTCACCTCGACCCTCTTACTGAAACCTCTTTCAAGAAGCTCATCAATCACGAAAGCAATATAAGCCAGACACAGAAGTTTGGCATTGCGAATACCATCAAAGGAATTCTCAGCTATCGAGAAACAGGCCTCATCCATCATGACAATGATATACACATGAGCTTAAAACCTAATAATGGGAATATCAAACATATTCACACTTACAGCCAAACAGAATTTCATTACGAGAGAAGTAAAAGAAAAAAAATTTAATAAACTGATAATGCGAATAGGAAATGAATTCTTAAGAGACCAACAAAGAACTCCATCAACGATGAAAGCAAAAGCGAGACAAATGTAATCTAATAATGCAAAATTAAACACCTTCTTAGTTATAAAGGAAAACGTAAATCCTCGAGTTTCTGTGGTGAACTGTAATATCACGGGCAGCACTACATACACGAGCCGAGTAGCGCCAGTTACGAGTACAGTCCATGTATCATTCAGGCTGAGGGAAGTGTGCAATTCGAAGGTGTGCGGCGGCGGCCATTGATTCCCGTCAGCGGTGGGGGCGGCTGCACAAGAGACGCATGATTAATGAACCCATAATATGCAAGAGCGGAGGGCGTCCGGCGCAGCAGCCTCTACTACTCCCACCCCTGCCTGGGTGTGTGTGTGTGGAGTGCCGCGCACCCGGCCGTGTTACCCCTGGCACCCACGGCCAACACCACGAGCCCGACAGGAGAGAGAGAGAGAGAGAGAGAGAGAGAGAGAAGGCTAATGGAACGAGGTGGGATGAGACATAATGGGTGTACTTTATGGAGACTGTTTGGCAGCAGCTCGTTAATGGTGTTGTCAGGAGAGGCAGGTGGGCAAGAGTACCTTGACGGGCAGTTGATGGTCGCAAAATAAGAACACTGGTGGAGTCAGCTCCTGAGGGCACCTGACGTGGATGTTAATTAAAAAAACAAAAAGCGTGAGTGTTACGCTAGGAGAATTAAAATCCCAGTAAAACATGTTACATCTTTTATGTCGAAATTTTACGGTGAAAAGTCGTCATATAAAGCTGAGAGAGACGGACAAATAAGGAGTAAAGAAGGGAAGGAATCTAAAACTTTTGGAACACGAACATCTCCTTGCTTTAACCCGCCACAAACATCACATTACCTTTAAAGAACCACATCTCTTCTTCAGTCATCGCAGGAACAAAAATCCGTCTCCCAGAACCTCTGCATCTTACTTTTCCTGAGGACCCAGCGGACTCCGCCGGTATGTAAAATGGGAATTTATTACCAGGGGTCTTTATCATATTCCCTTCATCTCGCTCTCCATAAACATGTCCACCTTCATCAATCACTGTCGTCACATTCACCAATCCTATCACCATCCTTGACGAGGGCACACTACAAGAGTAAGGTCGTCTCATTCATTCAGTATTGTCTAGCTCAGCCGTCACTGCCACGCCTGCCCTACGGACCATTATGACAATGTCTGGCGAAGTTCATGATCACTTGTGGAGACAAGGCATGGCCCTGTGCCCGCGTAGATTGAATTCGCTGTGATAAATGACTTCAAAACGTACACCAGACTCAGTCAACGTCAAAGAAGGGAATTCTTTTATCAGTCATGCTGCGTCCTTGAGTACAAGTATGGAGGGATTCTAACAGAAAAATATGATCCTGTCTTAATGTACTCATCACTCGCCCCACGTGTGATGAGTTTGCATGACACGATCATCTGTTGTGGTGATGAGCTGTCCAAACATATCAACCCTCTCAACACACACACACACTGCCTTACATGGTGACCCGTTAATCTATCGGACGGACACACTCCTCTTCCCTCGTGTCATGGCACGTTCCACCAGTCAACACACTCTCTGCCTCGTGGTGTGATATGATGATCCCACACACTCTCCTGTGAGTGAGGACCCGTTGCCGCACACACTCTTCACGAGTAAAGGACCTTTTGCCTCACACACTCTCTCATAATTAAGGGCCTGTTGCTGCACACACTCTTCACGAGTAAAGGACCTTTTGCCTCACATACTCTCTCATACTTAAGGGCCTGTTGCCACATGCACTCTCCCATGAGTAAGGGCCTGGCTCGCCAGCCCTGAATGCACTGCACAACATCACTACGGCGCCTGAATCAGTGTTAAATATTTTCCATGCACCAGAAGCTTTAAAATCAATCAACAAAATATTAAATATGATTATTTTCCAATCGACCAATTAAACCCTCGCATTTCCGTGAATTCGTTTCACATATTTTTGCATTCAATTTCTTTCTTTTGTTGTGTAAAATTTCAGTCTGTTATTTCAATTTTTGAATTACTAAGTAAATTTAATCCCAGAACGAGGAAGGAGTCGTATATCCGAGCATCCATTCCTCGGCTCTGTAAAGTTACTGTAAACATAATATCCTTAGAATTCAATCATCCGTTCTCCTGCCGCTTACAATGAAATAGTCGACAAATATCATTCTTCATCCCCTTTTTATTGTTTCTGTTACCCTCTCTTGTTCAAAGCCTGGCCTCCATGAGGACTTCTGTCCAAAAATGGACAAGAAGATAAACTAGTCTAACCAATACAGAAGGTATACACTTTTCAGTTCTTTTTACGGGGGTTTCATGTCTTACGTTACTTAAGAACACTGGCCTTTCTAATGGTAAGATTTTCAACATAAGCAAAGGTACGCCGCGTAACATTCCTGTCTCCTACTCAAGTAAATTTTCTTTGGACTCTAAATTTTCAAAGTGCATGACGAGCTTGCTGATGCGAAATCACAATACAGTAGCTTAATCTTCGTAAACACCAGTTATGAAGCGGTCAACTGTCCCATGAATAGATAATTCTTTTCATTTTTAATGAAAATGTCATAAAATCCATGAGTCGCAAAGAGACGAGGGAGTCGAGTTTCCTATCACACATCCAAAACCGGGTAACTCTGGAAACAAAAAAAAACTTCAGCTGTATCTATAATAAAAGGCATTAGGAAGTTCTCTTACGATGTCTGATCTACACACCAGAAACCTACAGATACTCAGCCTTAACACGTCACATAATGACAGCAAAATATTAATTACAGAGCCACATCATCACACACACACACAGACACACATCCAAACCCGTCACCACACAAGACTGTTGTGACTGCGAGGTAGGGACACCATTACACACACCCCAAGATGTCTGCAGAAGCAGCACAAACAAGATGGGTTTGAAACACCAGATATCTATCCATCTACCCGCCCGTGATGAGGTCATGCTGCTTCTGTCGGAGAACTGCATCAGTCTAAGCCCGAATGACCCCGGATGGTGTGGTCGTTAGAACGGGAAGCCTGCGGTCGTCATCAGCCTTCAGGAACCCGTCCGGGTGATACGACTTTACCTCACAACACTGTCTCTCTACTACCCCCACCCGCTGCCCGGACTCTGACACCACCACCCACCCTTCCTCCCACCCACGGGCAGAATTATAAGCATTCCGTGACAACAGTCTATTGACAGTTACTTACCGGCATAATAACTGATAATAAAAAGTTATATACGGAAAACTTAATTGCCTCAGAGCAGGTTAATGGCTCGAAACACACATCATCAGTAAATTTCATCTACTATCACAGGGTCATGATCGGTACCGTGATAGCAGACGTACCTAATGACTACGTAATCACCCTGGACTGTCTCCTCAATTAAGCTTCCAACTCCCAAGGATACGAAAGTTCACGAAGACCAAGGCAAGAAAGTTACTCTCGCGAGGCCGGACGACGACTAACTGTCGCAGCCATTACATCCAACTGCCCAGCCAGGCCAATGATGTGCTATACAGCCCCAAACCTCCAGGATCAAACGCCTTTATCTATTAACGAGGATACGAGGACCGCCTTTATGCAAACACATGACAGAGTCATACACGCATGAGGACAAGGTCACTCACACACGCATTTGGCTGAGGTCACACACACACACACACACACACACACACACACACACACACACGTGAGGCCAAGGTCACATTCACATATGTAAGACGAGGGTCTCACACACACACACACACACCCACACACATGTAATCTAGTTCGGACTGGTTTTTATGAGCCGTGCCGTCATTCCGGCTGACACCGTTCATACCACTGTATTGTTCTCCCTTCCCTCCACTCCAGAAGGTCTCTGCCGCACAAAAGGCCTGTGATTCAGTCTAAAGACGATAAGGTAAATAAATAAAACCGGGAGCTAACTGTTTAGTTACGGATGCTCTTACGCGTCATAACTTCACGAAGCCTACGTTAATTACATCAGCAACAATTCTACAATGCTTTGAAGATCAATGTTCACCAAATATTCATCTCCAGTGATTACCAGACAGAAATATTCTATCACAGGTTCTCCTCGTTGTTTTTAATCCCTAAGATTTCATCTTGAAGCCGCTACGACATTACATGTTAAGTGTAAGAAGGGAGGGAGCGAGCAACCTCCTGGGGATACCAGAAGGTGTGGTGCCTGGCGCCGGGACCCGGGAGAAGAGGTGGGTGGAAGAGGAGGGGTGAAGAGGTCAAACGAAATGGGCAAGAGAGCAGGTGAAGGTAGTGGGATAGGCAAGAAAGGGATGGGGATGGGTAACTTAGGGATAGGAGTGAGGGCAGGAGAAGGAAAGGAGGGAATAAGTGAAGAAAAGGGATGGAATATATATGGATGCGTCCAGGAACACAAGGAGGGTGAAACAAAGACGAAAACAAGACAAAGCTGATACAAAAACCAGGTTCCGGGCCAGGAGGATCTCTCCCCCAACAAAGGCTGGAGTAACCGAGGGACCCGCCAAGAGTCTGCTAAGCCGACATTGATTTCTCGTAGACGTGTTTTGACCGGGCAGACTTTTGGCCTTATTCTCGTCACTATGTTGACACGTGCCGAAGGACAAGGGCGGCTGCGCGCCGGGGCCGCTAATCCTCAAACTCCAGGTTCTATTCAGAAGATATGTTCCATTACTATTTTATATATTGGAAGCATATTTCGTGAAGGTATGCTTTGACTATCGACAACGCAATGTCTAACGACGTGTCGCCCTCTAGTTGAGCTTCATGGCGGTATGTCCCCGCGCGCAACAAAGGACATCTGGCATGAGTGCTGATCTACCAAAACACTGCTGTTCATAGCCTGTAATTTGTGCTTGGTGCAGTATGGCTGTTCACGGTCTGTAATTTGTACCTGATGCAGTACAGCTGTTCACAGTCTGTAATTTCTACATGGTGCAGTATGGCTCATCTGACACGCTCGGCTCAGATAATGTTCACTTTACCGCAAAAATACCTCAGCTATGTTGGGTCATCAGCGGTTTATCGTCTTTCGACAGAAGCTTAAAAACAGTCCGACTCAAGTGACCTGAACTACGCGAACCCTTGCAGCAAAAATTCTGCCACATCTAAAAATTCTAGGTAATACCTTCCTCTATGTAGCGAGAAAAAGGTATATTTTTCCTGGAAACTCGCCTGGAATTGTCTCGTGGGGTTATAAGAAGTTTAAATGCTCTAATACGAACTTCAAGGTTACATGCTTCGTTAAACAGAAGACAAAGAAAAAAAAGGATCAGAAAGTTCCAGTTTTCTTTTAAAACTAAAGTTAAAATACAGGGATATTGAAAACGAGTCAGAGTAAATAATTAGCAAACTCAAGAAAACGGTTACTTCAGACTTACGATGAAACTTAAAATACGAAACCTGTGTCATAATCATTATTTGCAGTGTTGTGAAATGAATGATAATTCATCTACCAGACGAGAATATATTCCGTCTGTCACATGATTTGCATTTACTCGTACTAGAGAGAATCTTCTTTTATTGCTATCGGCCGTTTGCTCATATAACGCCCTCTTGCTCAGCCCGACTCAGCAGAGGAGCAGCAGCACGGCAGTTAGGGAGGCTGTAAGGGATATAAGACCTGCAAAACCATCGTCAGGTGAAGCACACGTTCTCGTCTGACTACAGTGCGACCCTTGAGCACTAGGCTATGGCCCTTGGGTATCTGGGCCTGGCCTTTGACCAGATCTATGTGGGTCAGGTTAAAACACAGCTCGTCCATCACACCCAAGGGTTGTACCGGCGTGCTCGAAGGTCGTACTAACACGGATGTACATCACGTTCCTCACAGCCACAGTTATTCAAGAACCATTTAGTAACACACACATGCACAAATACGTAAGAACACACACACATACACACACACACACACACACACACACACACTACAAAGAACACAATGTAACTTTAATTCCAGTAACAACTTACAATAAGGAAGCGAACACTGGTTTACCTGTGTCGTACTTACACGTAAACCGGGGACAGCTGCTGGCTCTCAGGCTTACCGGGGGGGGGGGGGAGCAGCAAGAGTCATGTACAGTCTGACAAGTACGTACAATGAGCAGTGACGAGAGGCAGAGAGAGAAAATGTACTTGTTTACATGCCCTTCCGACGAGATATTGCCAGAAGGCATGGCTAGCGCGTAGCGCTCACCGCAGAGCTAAGCGTTGTCAAGCGTTGCTTGAGATGAGAGAGAGATGATTATCGTGGATGAGAAAAGACGTATAACTAACCACCGCTGGTCTTCATGCATGAGACAACAGAAGCAACAATATAATATTACAACACATGCGACACCACAGGGCAACAAAGAAACTGTTGAGACGGGTCTCCGGTCTGCGCGTGTAAATGGCAGTTGCTTGAGCACATGACGACCCGTCCAGGATCTCTGCCTACCCCCCAAGGACTGAGGCTACAGCTCTCGTCCTCCATCTAAAATTAAACTGTGAGCCAATAACTTGGGGACAACTGCACACTCGCATCTGTTCTATGACGAGAGCACCGCCCGCGGCCCGTTCTCTGTCAACACAAGAATTAATATTCTCCAGAGCAGTAAATATAAAAAAAAAAAGCGGACTGAACTTGGGCCAGGTTCGTAATACAGTGTGTTCCCGGGGCTGCCTTGCCTTGTAGACGCTCTCCTCATCTCCCTGGATGAGGAAGTCTCCTTCCCCTCCCGACACACACTCTGCACACGGTAAAAAATTGTGCAGTGTAAACAGACCAAAATGTAATATAAAGTCTGGATGACTGCTTCTGTTAACTAAACTTAAATTCAGATTTCTTCTCGGTTTAGATATGATGTTTACCCAGAGGACATTTCCACGATGTTTAAACCAAAGACGTAGGGATAAGCATAAGATAAAGCTAGGTCTCACAAGCCCCATTTGGACTTTATACATATCTTGCAACCGTCTGAATGGAAAGGAAAGTTTAATGATGGAACGCAATAATGTACGACGGAAGAATACAGAGAAATGCAAACAGCAACAGGCCACTGGGTCTTTTCGAGGCTGTTTGTGATAGTGGAAGATATCAGAAACTCACAGATTAGTGCGGTAAAAGTTAGAAGGCATACAGATAATTCAAACAGAATAACCTGCATATTATCAACGTGACTTAAGGAGTCGCAAATAATGTATTTCGAGGACTTGAAGCGAAATATTCATCAAGTCTATTCTTCAATGTATCTATGGTTCTCTCTTCAGCCACTCTAATTGACAAATCGTTCCATATGTTAACAGCCCTGTTGAAGAGAAAATACGGAAATTGATATATTCTTTTTTAACTAAAGGGTTGATATCTTTTCGAGGAATTCCCAAATTCATAATCAAGTTCTAGGTACAAAATGAAAATTTTTCACAAGGGTAGAATTCAAATTCTTGTTAATTTGAAGATTCTAAGTTTCTACTGAGAACCAATTTGCAATAAAAGACCCGCAAATGTTTCGTATGATTACGTGCGACATTTCACAACAGAAATACCATCTGCATGATGATATGGTGGGTAAATTAAATTCGTGCCAGGAACAACAATCTCAGATACATGAGAAATGTGATTTGCGTGAGGTAATGGAGATCCTAACGTGTGCGAGGAATCTATAAGATGTGAAAGGAATTTGTAAACCCGAGTGATGTACTCGCCTATGATTATAAAGTTCATTGCCATTAGCAACAAGACGATAACCACATACGCAACATATGGGGCAAAAGACAGTAAAACTCTCACCGTACTGTATCAAATGTGTGATTCCAAATATGATAATTAATCAACCTATACACAGAACAAGCTTCACAGTAAAGCGGGTAAAGGAGGGTCAGAATACCTTAATTATTCAAGCAATCTGTCAGAGATAGAAAGGTCTTCAGCCATAATTAAACCTCCCCTTCATGACAGCCTATGCTGTATAAACACCGAATTTTTCATGGCTGACTGACCTGTGAACGTTCAAAACATCTGTAATATGTCACGGATAATCCCTCTGACGGATCTGGACTTGCTTGACATCATCCATGGCTAAGTTACGACGTGCACGTAAGGACCGACACACCCACGTCCTGCCCTCCACGTCGTATGGGTAGAAACATCTTCACACTAACGTCTTCTAACACAGCAAAGACAAACCAGCGCGGTCCCGCAATAAACGAAAAACGAAAATCAGAGTCATTATACCAGATAGAAACCATTCCCAACACGACCATCATCATCATCCACATTTCACAAAGGCACTTCTATTTGCCCTTATCTCATAAATGGGTTATAAATCCTGGCCCCCTGAGGGCGGTCAGCCCTCTCGTCTGCTTCGTTACACAGGCCGATGGATCGATGAGTACCGTCCTGGCCAGGAGGCGAAGCAGAGATCACCTGACCCAGCCACCTCCTCTGGCACTAGGGGAACGCCTCACTGAACGGACAGAGAGAGAGAGAGGCGTATGAGCATCCATGATAAAAAACGTAGTAACGTAAGGCCATACACTCAAACGCTGAATCAAATGCACTTCATGCAATCATACAACCATATAAAAGAAAATACAGATAAATGATTCTCAAATGGACAATGTAATATATACCACAGTAATAAAAGGGCAATCATTGCCTCGTGCAAGATACACTATGGAAAGTGTCGTCTCAAAACTTGAAACACGCAGAGAAAACAATATATTTCTTCTGTCTTCCAAGCCTGAGAGAGTAGCCAAACACTAGCTCCTCCTTACAGTACCAGCCAGTATTACGGGATGGCTGCTACGAACCTTCACTTCAGAAATGTGGTGATGAACTACATATTTCACGGGCGAGCCAATCTCCAGCCAACTGCCAACCGCTAAACCTTAAAAAAATATACTTATATTCTTTTTTCCAGGCAAGAAAGCTGCGATTACTTAACGCAAAGAACTTACGACAAACACTTCAGTAATCTCGACTTACTGTTACTCCAGATGGATATCATGGTAAACAAACAACTCTTATGGCAGAATATTCATGGTAGCACGAGCGGGGAAGGAACGTTACACCCAGGCACATCCTCACCCCTCGCCCTCGAAAACTTTCCCTCGTATTCACTGCTCCCTGGCTAACAGACAGGGCTGCCCCCATCAGTTTCAATAAGCAAGGCTTCCCGAAGGAGCTGAGCGACGGCGTGAAATAATACCCCTGATCATGGAGGTGGACGATCCACTCGGGTGATTTACTCCACAGCTCACTCATGCGGAGGAGAACTCGTTCCCTCTTCACCTCCAGTTTCTTTCCCCAAAAAAACTTACGCTCGTGTAATTATAAGTTCTACGAGAATCACGCACCTTATGCCACCAGCACTTTAGCAGTCATGGACAATGCAGCATCGAGGTGAGGAGCCAGGCTTACTGTAAAAGCTCTCAAACCTAACGCTGATGGGTGGAGAATTCCCTCAGTCCTGACAGCGTCTCAGTTTACTTCTGTTATCTCAACCACCAGCGACTGAAGTCCGGTTTACTTTGGCCGAGATAAAGGCTGAGGCCAAAGCTGTAATTAGTTGGGAGAGAGATTAGGAGAACAACCCCGACCGACTACTCATGATCAGGAAGCCACGTTCAGTGACGAGTCCGGTGCACTGCTATACCTCACTGTTACGACTGAAGAGTCTTTGAGGTGCACTGTTGTACGGCACTGCTATAACAGAGGACCTGTATCATATATGACAGGACTCATATGAGATACTAACGTGAAAACACACTGTTTTCGTAAAGTTTCCACGAAAACGTAAAGTGTAAAACACAAGAATCCTTACAGAACAACAAGAATTAAATGCCAAAAACTTTTCCTTTGTTCCTGAAGAAATTCAGCCATCCATCATATGATAAACAACACCAAATTAAAGGCACAGAAACTCTGTAAAATTAATGTAAAGAAAATTCACGACATTAGTGTCGCCTGCCTAATACAATTTTGGAGCCAATTTACGTTTTGTGTGACCAAGATCTGCTTGAAGTCTGATTACCTGCAGGGTAAGAAAGACGAGAAGAGGACGAGGAGGAAAAATGCCCGAGGCTCTGGCTGCCAATCTCAGTCAAAATTCAAGGTATATTCTTTGCAAGGCATTTTATATAAAGATAACGCAAAATATCTGATATATATATATATATATATATATATATATATATATATATATATATATATATATATATATATAAAAAAAAATATATA
>JAYMFT010159028.1:0-12463 GCA_038088735.1 Panulirus argus | reverse complement strand
CACACAATAATCATGTGACGCAGCAGCTTGCCGAGTATTGCGTGGTCTAACTAGTGGTGGGGGCACACAAGCAGCCACCTCTTGGGAGCAAAAACCAAAGTAATACCTATAGAAGAGGGAAAGTGAACCAACATTGCGACGTAAGGCAAGGGGGCCAAGTCTGGAAGTTAGCCAGGGTCAGTCTATAAGGCGGATCGCTTTCGACTCAACTGTGTGTAGTAAGGATGCAGAGCTTGAACCACCCCAAATGTGAGAGCAGTACTGCATACAAGGACGAATCAATCCCTTGTTTAAACGGAGCAACTGTTCAAAAGAGAAGAAGTTTCGACATCTATACTGGACATCAAGTTTCCTAGCTATTCCCCTAATGTGGGATTTCCAAGAAAGATTGGACGTTACAGTAGTACCAAGTATGTTCATTAAGTCAAGAGGTGGAATTACATAACCGACAAAGGAGACACGGGAGTTGGGAAGAGTTTTCAGCTTTAGCTTCAAGGCTTCAGTCTAAGCTGAAAAGAGTCTTTGAAGAAGTGAACTTCAGAATCATCATTGTAACTTATATATGTTAAATAGAGAGATTCTCAAGATCTTTTTAATTTCGAGCCTTTAAAGACAATTCATGAACCTATGAGCATGAAGATAGAGTACATTCTGACCTCTATTCGTGTGAGGTCTGCTTGTTCATGAGTGGCAGGTGTGATGTCCTCACACGCTCGTCGGGGGCTCACGATCCTAGGGCTTGGGTTTAAACGACTCATGGGTTCCGGCGTTGAAAATTACTCCCGCAAGAACAAGGTCGTAGGTTTGAATTCTTCTGGCGGCAGTTTAAATGCTTCATAAGAGAGGAGCGTTTGAATTGCCCAAAGCACCAGGGTAAATGCCAAGACCCGCCGGGCTGGAAGATGCTGGCGGTAGGAAGGAGGGAGTTATAATGCCCGCGTCTTAACCGTATCGTTATAAGGATTATGCAGATCTGGGCTGAACGAGGAGTACCCGTGATAAAGACCTTGATAAAAGCACTTTCTTTATCGACACATTTGCTCCGAGGACTTTCCCGGAGCTGCGTGTCGAGAGCTTGGGGCATTGCCTTACATCGGCGCAGAATCTACCCACAGAAGTTGTCTGGAGGACTGAGATGCAGGTATACGGTACGTCTTAATGAACGAACGGACGGTTGGGGTGTGTGTGTGAGCTGTCTGTCTGACTGTATGTGAAATAAGAGTCTGCAGTGAGGAAAGTGTAGAGATGCTCGAGGATGTGCAGAGGAGACTGCATGGGCCACTGTACTGAACGGTAGAAGTTGACTTGTAATGTTTCCTTTCTACTGATCCCCATATCGTCGTTGCCTGTTCCGTCGACCAAGGTCACCTGTCTACCCTCATATATCAACAGGTCATCTGGGAGTTAATGTGTCCACTAGGATCCTTCTGTAGACTCTCCCAGGGTCAATATATCATAATAATAACAATAGCAATAGATATTACTATTGTCTCATGATGTGCAGCACTCAACGATCTTTAACTACAGATTTGGGGATCATTTGATATGGATAATAAAGACGTGGGAAAACATCGACAAAATCCATGTAACATAATTAATTATTACATATATGAAAAACGTTCAGTACTCGTCCAACTAGATCGAAACATTAAGCCAGGCAACAGGTCTACATTATGATCACTTGAAGAAACTCTACTTCTGTATCAGAAAAAAATGGATGTTTTATCTCAGATGTATCAAAACAACTTCTGCTTTTGTATATTGATACAGTCAACTGTGGTAAGACGGATATATTGTGGAAGTCATTTGAGGGAATGTGGTAGTCATGCAAGGAAACATACTGGTGCAGCAGTCACGGAACATCTGTAGATACAAGTGCACCTGGACATTTCTTCACACAGGCCTTTGCTAACTGGGGGACGAGGAAACGCTTGTGTATATTTCGCTTAGTCTGCCATAATGAGCCTAATACCACAAGTGTTTCCTACCACATACGAAAGGTAATATAATACTCCAGGTCTCGTCATACTGGGAGCAAAAATGAGTATAATGATCATGAAATATTCCATGCACTCCAATTTCCTTGTTGTCATAAACAGAATGACTGTGTCATGATATTTCTTTCAAACCATCGCACTACACGTCAACAGCCACACGAGACTACAGTCTCCCCAGCGGCTCTTTAAACATTCACCTCCAACATAATGTGTGTTCGGGAAATATTAAGCTTCATAAGGAAAGTTTTCAGGCTATTTTCTAAGAATTCTGGGGAAGGTAAAGGTGTGTGTGTGTGTGTGTGTGTGTATAAAGGAAAGGTAGGTAACCATGTTAGTAGCAACTGTAATGTACAGAGATTGTTCTGCATATCACTCTTTACACTGTGCTATATGACAGGATACGTCGACATATGTTACATTTAAAGATAATGTTATAGCTTTAATGCAGAGGGGAATTCATGATACGAGATGTAGTTACACAAATTGATTTCAAGTAGATAAAGAAACGAAAGATTAGCGTCCGTATATATATATATATATATATATAGGGTTACGTGATGAAAGAAATGCGTGTAGGGTTTAGGTGTGTCTTGGAATTAGTAAACGCTCGGTCTTTCATTCGTCTTTAGTAATAACATTAGAAATATGATAAATCTAAGGGTGTTCAAAGTTCTCTGATTAATCCAAGATTATGTGATGAAGCTTAAGTTACAGTTTTAGAGAGATATATTACAACGATCAATGATCTCGTTTCCCAGCAACGGCTGGTGATTTAGTTCCATGCAATGTATGCCGCAGGATGAGAGTTCCCACGGAGCAGAGTGAGACAAAAGCTGGTAACGAAACGGACAATATGATTTGTCGACAGGCTGTTGCCTGGAGGATATTTGAGGAGAGAGATTTACAGAGATTGCTGTAAAAAATGGCGTCATCCGCGAGTGTGTCTGAACAGCTTCTAGATGAAGGGAAGTCGTCACTACTTTGTAGATGAAGGAGAGAAGAGGGAAGCACCACATCTCTGGGGTATTAATGAATTGCAGGGGATTGAAGGGTGTGATCCACGTGCACTGCGTCCGTGTATTGGCTGGATGCAAGACAGCAAGTCAAGGGGACTAGGCAAGCAACAGGCTCACACGAGGGGAAGTTTAGTGAGAAGATCCTGACACCAAACTTTGACAAAGGCGTTTGAAGAAAGAAAAAAGCTCTCTTAAGGCCAACTAGGAAGCACTGACGCAACTTGTTCAGAGTGGAGTTAAAGTCTATAGTGGGTTAAAAGAGGGAGCTGAGACGGACGGGTAAATCCAGACTTGGTGTCTTAGATCAGCTGGAAGTGCAGGGTGATGGAGAAGTTGTTTATATGGGAGTCGTGATGGCTGCACTGAGGCAGGAGTTCGGGGATACTGAGCTGTGGTGTGGTGGGACGGGAGGTGAGGGAGAGGTACAGACGACTGTGTTGGTGGAGAGACAGTGGTTAGACAGAATGTGTTAGTAGAGAGGCACTGGTGACGACAGGCCTCCTGGTGGAGACAGTGACAAACAGGCTTTACTGGCCGAGAGACAGCGACAGACAGACTATTCTGGCCGAAAAAAGGCAGAAATGTTTGAAGAGGAGAGTAAAGGTGGACCCATGTAAAGGTGCAGAGAGAAAGGACATGAAAGATGGAGAGGAAGAAGAATTAAAACGTTTAATGGAGAATACGTACGTCTGACAAGTTGTGACGTATGGTAATGGTTTGGATGGGGAGAGATGAGGAAAGACGAGAAAATTTTCATGATGGCAGTGCAGGAACAAATGCTCCGAAACACATTCTGTAAAGGCGAAGGTTGAAAAGCAAATCGCCAGGTCCCACGGGTGTTGACCTGACACTGGGAACGTGAGGCAGGCTGGCACCCGCCTTTGGGATGCAGTCTGTCAGCATTATGAGGAATGAAATGATGGTAAACATCAGTTACAACGCGCTTGACGTACTTCAGGCAAAAATCACGCCATATATCAATTTCTCTTTTCTTTGCAGACTTTAAAATTTGTATCATACAGACATTAAATATCAGGCAAAAACATCATAATATATCAATTTCTTTTCGTAACTTTTAGATTCTGTTACATACAAGAATGAAAAAATAAGTAAAAATACTTAATATATCATTTTTTGAATTCTGAATTACGTCCTATACAAAAACCAGGTAAAACAGTTTTCATATCATAAGGTAAGGACTTTAGTCACGTAGGATGAGACATTAGGCGCGTTTATTGATCTCACTGAATTAATAAGACCCCAAAGTCTCTTATCGTGTCTCGATGGTATAGCCTTCTGTCTGCACACCCAACATTGCACTTGTTTTGATATATCAATTGGGGTCTGATAATCCATGTTTCGCGCTATGCTAAAGAATATTCTGATTCACCTCTGTATAGTATGAATGCCGCGAGTATCAATCAGGCAGGAGCTGTTCAAGAAGTTCCTATTAAAGTAGTAATAAAGGCCAAGGTTTGCCAAATCATTGAAAACTTAAACATTCTGATCGTCTGTACTGTTTTTGGGTTCACCATCCAATTTTCGGGTCGGGAAATCTGGCGCCGTGGGATGAAAATACTGAGATATTCGCTTTCCCATTAAGGACTAATGAATCAAAGAGGAAATCTTATGAGTGATGAGAAAAAAAAAAGAACATCAGAGAGGATAATGAGGTACCAGGAACAAATCTTATTAAATAGTTTAATGAGAACCGAAAATGATGAGAAAAATACTGAGAATGTTATCCGAACCGAAACTGATGAAGATAAGGAGTTTTTCTTATATATGAAAGACACTAATTATGCAAAGACATTCTATCTCAGGACGGAGAGAGACGGGAGATGTAGTGCGAGTGTGACAAGAAGATTATTACCGAGAGAATTAGAATCATTAAGGAAAAAAACGAACTTCAGGAGGGAGAGAGAGATGGAGGAAAACTCAGAAAGGAGTACAGAGATGGAGCTTAACGATACATTGACGTTTACTTGGACTTTGTGTCTAACCTAACCATGGGAGGATGACAGTGTTGTACAAACGGGTTATTACAGATGTGGTATTAGCACGGTGAGTCAGGTTACAGGCAATGATGGTGACATGGAATACGAAGCATTCATTCGTCAAGAACACGGCAAACAACAGAGGCTAAACAGAGAATCCTGTTCATAGCATATCCATTTCTTCAGCATAATGAAAGACATCCGTCCATCCACAGTCTTGCCCTAACTGGAGTGGGAGAGGATCAGTCAAACTGAGAGATGGTCATGACGCTTCCGAAGGTCTGGGCCACGAGTGCATTATGTGAAGAAGAAATGAACTCTCTCCCTCTCTCTCTCTCTCTCCCTCTCTCTCTCTCTTTCTCTCTCTAACTAAGGTGTGACCTGCCAGACAGCATCACGGACCGTGATGAAAGGCCAACGTTGTGCAAGGATTTTTATTACCCAGTTCTTGAAACTGACGACGGAATAACTTCCGCCAAACACATCACTGAAGCCTTTCATTCAGAGATGTTCACATATACTGCACCGAGAATTGTGCAGTGGACAGCAGACTGTAGCCCGTTTCTATCACTAATTGTGCAGCAGAAGCATTATAAAGATGGTTTCTATCACCAACAGTGCAGAAAAGACTGCTTCCACAGTCATAAACGTGCAACAAACAGCAGAGTAATTGCCTTTGTCTTTAATAAACGAAAGATTTTGCTGGAACTTCACCTTTACAAAAACTGTGTTATTGTTGCTGTGTTGAAATAATTGCTGATCGTAAACAGCGTTGCTGATGGTTGGTTGGTTATGTAAACTTTAGGTCATTAAGGTCAAACAACGTCATTTTTAGCCAGTCAAAACGAAAAAGAAAACTGAGCACCTTCGTCAGGTGTTCGAGGTAATGCACAAATCATACCATACACCCTCACTGTGTGTACTGCTCAGTCTGATCTTCCTCCCCTAAGCTGTGGTGGTGCAGCTGAGAGTGATATTTACTTCAGCGGTCGGGACCTGGGGACCTCCAAACCTGGGAACCTGCATAAGGGAAGGACCAATCTGGTCTGGACACTCCTGTCGTCTGTATCAGGACAACAACAATAGCTAATGCCTCCAGGAATCTGCCATAATGAGATTAATCAAATGTAAGAAATGTTTATATTCTTTGCCTCTCCCAGAGAGCAGCTGCGGCATCACGAGAAAACTCAGGAATAATCATAAAATGTTTTACCTGCTACAGTTTCCCTGTGGCCGGGAGTAGTTTTAAATTCTTATAATAATTTCCTAAGTCAGGAAAATATAGTATTACTGTTGCCAGCTAAGCGCACTTTACTGAACAATCTTACGATCATGGAGCAGCAACTTGACGTGTGCTTATAAGAACATTTAGTCCCATTACAGGAATTCCAAGTGACTATAAACTAAGAGATGATTCACACGAGGCAATTAGGAAAACGGTGAGAAAGTGTACGTACGTGAATACTTTGTCTGTCTGTGTGTCTCTGCATTATGTATGTATTTGATTATGTATGTATACATGTATTATTACGATAGGGAGAGGGTTCTAAACCTGTACGGTTCCATTTTTTGGACTTTCTTTCCATTAAGCAGACTTTTAAGCTTCTATAAACTGCCGGCATCTACAGTATCATTGTTCAGTCTTTTCCAACCGTCCACCATGTTTACACAACGCCTGTACTTCTCTACGTCCCTTCAAAGACTCATCTTGTCCCGTGTGGTGTCGTGGCCTCTCTGGCTGCTGTGGTGACGCTTCACATCTAAGAGTTCCCCGCTGTCGACGTCTTCCACTTGATTTAGACTTTTGATGGCTACCATCAGGTCACCCCCTCACTCTCCCTTCTCGGCTCCATGGCGGAAAAATTCCGTAGCCCTCAGAGGATTTTGACCGTAGCTCAGCCGTCGTACGATTCAAGTGCCCTCCTCACTGTCCATCTCTGAAGCTTCTCAAATCGCATCTTTGTGCTTCTGCTCGTGTGACGACCAGACTTGAGGCGGATCAGACTAGACCCTTAGCTCCTTTGTAACTTTTGTCTCCACGACTCCAACATTGCCCAGGTTGTTGTTTCCCATGATGTGTTTGAATGCCAACTTCTTTCTTTATGTGTCATCAACCCGTCTGCATTTATATACAGAATCGTCGGGTGTATATGCATTTGTGTATGTGTGTGTGTGTGCGAGTGTGTGTGTGTGTGTGTGTGTGTGTGTGTGTGTTATTCGGTCTCTGTGATTTGCTCGTTCTTCTGTCTCTTTACCAGTTGGTCTGTCTGTGTGCCTGTTTTTTTTTTTTTTTCTGTTTGTCGTACTCTCCAGCCGTTCCGTGTTAACCTCCTATGCACCAGACAAACAAGTGTATCCCACAGAGCCAGTAGTGTCTAACACCATAGACATGCCTTCATAATCTGTGCGTCTCGTCGAAAGACATTTGATATTCATCTTTTTTTTTTCCCCTTTTGTGTCTCGAGATTGATTTATAACTCTTCCTGATCTCTCCCTGACACTCCCAGGGGAAGTCTACTAATACTCGCTAAGCTTGTTGATGTAAGCTTATCCTGACGTACAGAGGAAGCTTTATGATACGCAGTAAGCTTGTTGATAGCGAGCTTATTGATGGAGAAAGGAAATGTGCCTCAACATTTTCAGATGAGTCTACACGCCTAAATTTGCCTGTAATTTCTTATGTTTTATGGTGACTATAATGCTTTCCTGTACGTAAGGCTAATCGTTTAGATTCAATGACTCTCAGTTTCCAATGGTCATTAAGAAGGTGTACGTACCATACGTCAGATATACGAATTACAAGAAAATCTTTAATTGGGGTTGTTATATTGGTAGGAGAGGAATTAACGATCCCCGGCTGACGTCTCCGCAGTTAGCATTCTGTGAAGTAATGGAGCCGGGCAGACATGTCACAGTTTAGTTATGAAGGCGAATATTTAGCGAACGTCTGTGTCCTTAACTCTAAATGTGATTATGATTTTAATATGTTTATTGAATGATGATGATGATTGTCTCTCCTTCCCACCGACAGCAGCAGGTTTGGCACACACACTCCTCATATACGTACATAGTCCTTATCAAGAGCAACAAATTAGCTAAATTCTGCATTCGACTGATTACAGACACAGCGGTCTGCTCGGGAATATTAGTATGGATGAATTAGCAATACTTCTACAAGTACGACGTCTTCAGTGAACTAGTCACACGAGCCCTTGAAGGTATAGGCACATCAACATAAAGACACGTAATAGAATATATCTTCCAATGTATTCTTATCTGACACCCTCTTTCGTGGGAAGGTTGACATCATGAGAGAACAAGTTCTCGAAATGGCCGCCTCTGCCTCTAGTAAATTATAAAGGAACATAAGGACAGTCAGGGATATGTTCCAGTATATTCTATTGACCAGAAGGATATTGATCTATAACCTGATGGAAACATATCCATCAAACATAGAGCTTAAAGCTAGAGTGTTTCTCTCGTGGGTCAGCGGGATGTCAGGAGTTTACACTGTCAGCAGTTTGCCACTGATGGAGAAGCTGGTTTACGTAAACTCCTGGGACTCTCATAATAACATATTCTGGCATGGGACATCCATGCGTTGGTGGGATCAAACAACCTGGGACTCCCATCTATAATGGTGAAATAACCAGCGTGTGTGTGTGTGTGTGTGTGTCATTACACCATGACGGTGAGATTAATGAAAGGGAAAAAGCAATGCTTCATCCTAATTCATGTATGGTGTTCAGTTCCCCTCTGCTGGACACGTGTGGTTGCTGGGTACACGCATACCACAGTCAAGTTACACTCTTATTAAGTCTTAAATCTTGGAGGAAGACGGACACAACCTCCAATTTTGGAGGCTGACTTCAGAAAAATTACGTCGATTTCAGAGGGTTGGAGGAACTGGGGTATAGCTAAGTCTCTCACTATCTCTGACTCGGACCCGGAAAACCATTTCCACAATCATAAGTAGTGAACAACTCTACCCCTCGCCAGGTGGAGGATAGCGTCAGTGGTGCCCCACCAACCTTCTGGCCAGTGGTGGCCCACTCCCTTGCTGACCGGTGGTGCTCCACTTCCCCCTGACCAAAGATTTGCAAAACATAACAGACAGTCCACCTCTCTCTGAACACCACAGACAATCCACTCACTACTCTCCCTGAATACCACAGACAAGCCACCCACTACTGTCCCTAGATTACAACAGACAATCTACTCACTACTCTCCCTGAATACCACAGAATCTGGGAATATTTTCCTCAATTCTTCGTCTTTTAATTCCTCAGTAGGGAGCTGGACGTCCTCCCTGATCCAGTTTAATTAAGGACCACAATACCTCAACGGAAGGGAGAATTACCTAAGACGACCTCTGCCTTATTTGTCGTTGTGTGAGTGACGACTGAGGTGGTCCTCATGACAACCCCGTGGTCTCTGTTGGTGCCAGATGGTTTAGCAGAGGCTGAGGTGGTCTTCGTGCTGCTAGACAATGAAACTGACGTAACTCATTGTGATCTCTGGCGTCTTGGATAGGCCAGTGAGGCGTCCTCACTTTACCCTCTGTTTTCATAGGAGTCAGGATGAGGTGACCCTCATGTATCTGGTGTCTGATAACGTTTGCATTGTCGCACACTCTTTCAAGCAAAAAAAAAGAAAAGAAATCATGAGCAAACAACTGACTGGAGCAAGGATTAAGTGATTCCCGGATTCTTTTTAATATTCTTTCCCTTTTCCTTTCGTCGTCAGTGTCATCCTGTTGCCCAGCCCCCTCTCCTCCTCCTGTCCTTTACCCATCTGTTCCTGTCTCCTTCTCGTCTGTTAGTGGCGCTACACCTGCTTTTTATCATGGCAGTACACCAAACTTTCTCCTGCCGTTCCCAGCCCCAAAAGTTTTGATGACGGTATAGAATGCAGACCATGATAGAATGCAGACCATGATAGAATGCAGACCATGATAGAATGCAGACCATGATAGAATGCAGACCATGTCCTCCCAAGCTGTCGACAGCTATTGATTTCCTGTATCCTAACCAGAGAAATCATAAACGAGAGAGTGATTCACTACACACAGGCAAAGCGTAGAGAGTAAAAATGCAGTAACTGTAGATAGGGTAATGCTTAAAAAGGACAACCTCTTCCTCTTGGATGATGAAGATGCCCTAAAAAAAAAAAAAAAACGATAACGTTATGAAGAAACAAATTATATCTACGTAAATATGTTGTTCCGCATAGCTGACAGTTTCTCACGACTTTAAACATGTCTCGCAGACTTAGGCAAATATGGGGCGTTTGATTTGAACTTAAGATTCGTATATTTTACATGTCAGTGACAATGAGATTGAAGACGCGAACAGAAGAATTTAAGTATAAGAAATTCGCTAACTATGGAGGACGTAGGAAGTGGGACCTGTTCTGGCTAACACCTCTCCTGTTGTACTGTTTCTCATTACAAACAGTAACAAAGAAACGGCGGGATATATCATTTAGTGATGCCGTTGCTCAAAAGCACAACAGTCGAGCAAATATATAATGCCTGACTTCATCCTTGAGTGATGCGACATTTACACCGAGGTTTAGATATGTTTGGGGGCGAAGCATTCAAATACTGGGAACTTTGTGAACCACTTGGGTTGCTGGTGGGGTCAGGTGATGACCTGTGGTAGGGAGGGAGATGATAGATAGATGGAGAAAGAGAGAGAGAGAGAGAGAGAGAGAGAGAGAGAGAGAGAGAGACAGGGAGAGGGAGAGCACTTTCTTTTTTCAGAGTGGCCAAGAGTTGATTTCTACGGCTGCGACCGCTTACATGTAGGCAAACATTAATTACGGAAAGTCTGACGTACTGCGGAGTTCCTGCCTTGAAATAGTTTCTTCGTTATGATATACAACGCATTTTGCTTTATGTGATACAAACGACCACATTTACTATGCACTATCTATCATCAGTTTTAGTATCAGAGAAACATTATTATCAACGAGCTAGTTAAATAAATTATTTCACCTCACTGTAAAATAAATCTAGTTAATTTGCACTGGATAATCAGAATGTTTCTGACACCAAAGGAAAAACGTGTAGTTAAGTACAGATAGTTTCATCTTGATAAAAGGGAAAAGTAGTCATGATAACTGAAACCCATCGCCTCAGAAGACTAATAAAACAATGAATAATGTCCATATAATGGTTAGGAGTATGATGACCAGTCTTTCTGTAATGGTCAAGAATTTAAATTGACGCTTCCACACTAAGTCAAGAAAGCATTTCACTATATGGCTGACATTATCATACCAGGTTAGGGAAGCCCTCCACTGTATGGCTGGCATCATCACCAGTCTTTTGAATCTTTTTTTTTTTTATGTTGAAAGCTACAGTCACGAACAAAAGTCCACATCAAGCCCGGGTCTTAACTGAAATAAAGAGAGAATTATGAAGCAGAAAGAGAAAGGACGAGGGAGAATTTTTTAGGACGTGAAAAGCCCGTCTTTTGAAGTGCGCCACGTCATAAGTACTGGGAAAAACATGAAAAGGTAGAGAGTTCCAAAGCTTCGACGTGCAGGGAAAGAAGCAGTTATCAAAACGGCACACCCTTGAGTTACCGATGGCCACACAATAATCATGTGACGCAGCAGCTTGCCGAGTATTGCATGGTCTAAATAGTGGTGGGGGCACACAAGCAGCCAACTCTCGGGAGCAATAACCAAAGTGATACCTATAAAAGAGGGAAAGTGAACAAACATTGCGGCGTAGGGCAAGGGGGTCAAGTTTGAAAGTTAATATGGGACAGTTTATAAGTCGGACTGCTTTCGACTCGACTGTCAAGTAAGGATACAGAACTACAACCACCCCAAATGTGAGAGCAGTTCTCCATAAAACGACGAATCAATCCCTTGTATAAACGGAGCAACTGTACAAAAGAGAAGTTTCGACATCTAATCAAGACACCCAGTTTCTGAGAGGCAGATATAGCTATTCCTGTAATGTGGGGTTCCAAGAAAGATTGGATGTTACAGTAATACCAAGTATGTTCATTGAGCCAAGATGTGGAATTACAGAACCGTCAAAGGAGAGGCGAGACCTGTGAGGGAGGAGTTTTCGGTAGCGAGATGAGTAGAAAATGGGTCTTGGAGGCATTAAACTTAACTAGATTTTGTGTACCCCACTGAGATATCCTGTCCAAATCTGAGTTTACTGAGGAAGCTGTGTCAAGGCGAGATGCAGATCGAGTGAGAGAAGAGAGAGCAAAATTGAAGGATGTAGATGAATGCAGTGTTGAGTCGTCAGCATATGAGTGCATTGAATAATCTGTAGATGAGAGGAAATCGTTGAAAAAAAGGGGAGAAAATGTGTAGGGGACAGGACAGAACACTGAGGGACATCGCTTTTGATGGAGAAAAGGGGGGAGGCTGATCCATCAACAACCACAGAGATAGATCGGCCAGAGAGGAAGCTAGATATCAG
>JAYMFT010159017.1:0-12463 GCA_038088735.1 Panulirus argus | reverse complement strand
TTCAGTGCATTACACATGACAGCTAGAGACTGAGTGTGAGTGAATGTGGCCATTTCATCTGTCTCCTGGCGCTACCTACCCGGTGCGGGGGGTGGCGATGCTATTTCCCGTGGGACGGGGTGGCATCAGGAGTGAATGGGGGCGAGCAAGTGTAAATATGTATATGTGTATATGTGTATGTATGTGTGTGTATATGTGTATGTATGTATGTATGTATGTATATATGTGTATGTTGATACGTATATATATGTACTGTGCATATGTGTGCATGTTTGTATATATGTGCGTATGTGGGGGGATGGGTTTTTCTTCATCTGTTTCCTGGCGCTACCTCGCTGACGCGAGAAACAGCGATCAAGTATAATAAATAACATAAATAAATACTGCTAATGGATCAGCATCAAATCTTTTAACTAAATTGAGTTAAGAAAGGACATTTTCTACTTGGCAGCACAAAGGTCTGAATTTCTAAAGCACAACAATGGGAGCACATTCCTCATCCACTGATATGACTTTGATGGTATTGATACACAACAATGGAGCAAATAAACAAAGAAACTTTTCAAATTATAAGAAATCCTTGAAAGTGATAGGGAGAGAAGAATCATCCTCTGTTTTCTTTTTTCAACCATTCCAGTAATCCACAAGTACAGCATACACCTGCTTAGCAGTGTCCTAACCACATACACCATACATTCTGAGTTTTTTCTCCCACACGGTCACATACATAGTAATAGTGCATGAGGAAAATCATATGAAATGAAATGCCATGATGGCATGGATATCTTTAAAATACGAGAGCAAAAGGAACTAAAATTTCCTAAGGGAGATATCAGGGAAATGGTTTACATGATAGATAAGGCATAAGGTTGATTGACAATATGAAGGAGTTATATATAAAAAGACTGTCCTAACAGGGGAAGGTGTACAGATATGCAAACACTGTGGCAATTAAAGGAGGTTCTGCATAAGTTACCCTACTGTATCAAAGAAAAAGATATCCAGCACACACATAGGATGAGGGAAAACTTACATCAGCTTTTTAGATGGTACTGAGTTTGCATTAGAATGAGAATTACTGTTGACAGCAGCAGCACTAGCCGCAGCAGCAAGAGGAGAACCACCACCCTTGGCCAACCTCTCTGATCGGTAGTTTTCATAATGCACATCTTGTGTAACCTCCGTCAGGTCCTGCATATGGGTTCTAGGAAGAGAAATTCAAACAATATCTTTCAATTTCTAATAGTGCAACAATAATGATGAAAAATGCTTAGGAGCAGAAAATGTTTTGAAAACATTGTCAACATTCTCACACATCTCTAACTTGCTTTCATTTATTATTTATCTTTTTCCACTATTCTATCCTTCTGTAACCTTTTCTACTTCCTGATGTTTCCTCGCTATTCCATGTACTCGCTCAGGGTCACTTCATTTTGCAGTAAATGCATCAGGTATTGCTCTAGAACTCCGGCATTGAAGGTGTAGAGAGTGTAGAGTACAAATGAAGAAGCTGGAAGGGATTACTGAGTAACCTTGCTCTGATTGTGGGAAAACAACATAATTTATAAATAAAAGTAGTTATGAAGATTTTGTTGTGCGAGAAACTTTTTCTCTCTGAGGTGGTGTCCTATGAGAAAGGATATATCTCTTGGATATTTAGGGTGTTTGGATCTACTAACACCCCATCTATCTAGCAAGGATGCACTGGCTTTCCACATCTGTCTCTAAACATCAAACCATGGCATAAACAAATCCCATTTCAAGCCCATCTTCGACCAAAGAGAGTCCACCTCAGTAATAATGCCACCAACCATATCACTCCGAGGACTGATCCAGTCTGCAGTGCTTGAATTCACAGATCATGTAAGAATGTGGAGGACTTAAATAAAATATTCATACATGAGAGAATGCCTCTATCATATATCAATATATGTATACTCAATTTCCTACCGTAGCGTACCACACTACAGGACTCCCGCAGCACTCAGAAAGCTGGTCAAATCCATAAGGCACAGTGTGTATATCTATGCAAGGTGAGTTCTCACCCAGAAGAGCGTCTCCATCTCCTCCTAAGTCTTCAGCAACCCTCTTACCCAGGACAGACATGAATCTAATGTGCACCTTTCTGTCACCTTTAATGAGCAAATGCTCCAAATGTTCATGGTATCACATATGACACATGCATGAAATTCACCCCCATGCCACAAACACACATAAAAGCAACACACACTAAATACCCTCATAACACTTACTGGTACCAGATTTGACCAAGAATAAGAATCCCTTAGTACTCATAACAAATAATTCATCTTTTTCACACTAAAGTATGCCTCATTGGCCTTTTCATTCAACATGTCAAATGCATATATAATAAAGTTGTAAACCGCACAAAACAGAGCAATCCAAACAATCACTGGCTGCCAAGCAACCACAAACATGCAACACTTTCGCAATGAAGATCCTCCAGTACAATGCCATGTCAATATTCTTAGCACTCAATTCTTTGCAACAGTACTAGATCTTTCATGTTCAAACCACTCCATAACTAACCAACAACCCCCCTAGCAGAAATAGAAAACTTGCCCCTGCTTCACATTTCAAAACCTTGAATGCACAGACCCCCTACCCTTAGAAGCACAATACTGACCAAACATATACACACCAAAATAACTCAACAAGCACTAAACAACCACCCTCCCAAAACAGTCTTACAACTTTGATGAGCTGATGACGAAGCTCTCATCACTCAAAGCACTTATATAAATGTGGAATGATGAATAGATTGTTGTGGCCTTTGAAAATTCATAAAAATACACTCATTCATCTATTGTTTTTATGACAGTTTAAATGATGTGTGACACTTTTCCCATTCTCTTTGTAAATAGTATGCATGTGTGTAGTGGCTTGGAGGCCAGCCAAGTCTCATCACGCAGTATCTAATTGTCCTCCATCAAATGTGTTGACTATATAATCATCTCTCTTTCTCCTTTTTCACCATATTCAGTCCAACAACCTTCCCCTTACATATGTCAATTAACATATAATCTGTTAATGGCCATAGACCAATAACTCCACTCAAGCGCATATACTTCTGCAAAAAATTGTTTAAACCAAATATTCTTGATTGCTCCTTCTTTAGCATTCAACTTGGAGAAGCTTTTCCCTATGTCATGAATCACATGTGAAGGTTTAGGCGACTCCTCCTTGAAGTTTGGAGAATAATGCAAGGCTAAGTTTCTCCCTGAGATACTGCAGTACTGTTGAAAATATAGTACAGCACTTTCATATAAGCTTTATACCTTAAAACACAAGTTACTTGGGCATCTATTTCAGAATCTTGTGTACTGCAATCTCAAGTGTTGTTACTAAAATGAAACCTATATTAAATATTTGTATAGATGCAAACATGTATATCAATAAACCATGAAAACAATACTCACTTCAACACACTGGCAGAGAAATGGATATATAATGAATAGTGGAACGGTACAAAGCCAAACAATATTTCTACTTACCCAAGAAGGCATCTAAGTTTAATGAAGTCACAGTGACTAGGATTTTCAACTTCAATGACACCCCAGGGATACTGTCTTCCTCTTACTTTCTTGCCACCAACATCTAAAACTGTTGTGGATCCTACAACTGCAAATGGTACTGCCTCTTTCAACTGTCGAACCTAAAACAGTCAAAATTCTTTTTTAAAATCACATATTTATGCTTCACAAAATACACATTATTTCTGCACATACAAAGAATCAAACTGCTGATCTACTGAATGGGGTTCTAACCTAAGAGTTCAACTCTCATCCATATGTTGAACAAATAAAAGTATACACCAATCTAATTCTTTGATTAATTTGACTCCAACCTCATGTCTAAACTTTGTGTGCAAATGGAGCATATGGAGGAATGATGAGGGGCATTAAGTACTTTAAAAGTTTACAATATACAAAGAAACCAGTTAATATGAGAGTAATGTTACTAACCTCACAGACATAAAATGACCACGTTAGAATTATTTTCTTTTCAAATGTGAAAAAATGGTGAATTCTGAAGAATGTATAACCCTTTCCCTTCAAGGTGGTATCACAAGAGCCTGAAAGAATCACCTGTCCTCCAGGGGTAAGAATCCCTTAACACAGGGGTATTCACTGCATGCCTGGGGGCTGCATGTAGCACAGGACCATATAAATAGTAACCAATGACTAAGACCATTACCAATCTCTGATTAACCTTTTTGTAATCTATTTCAGTTGTCACATCATCTGACTCATAATCTGTAACCTAGGAAGTAACCCACCAACACACTGGAAAGGTTACAATCTAAATCGACACATGGCACTCTTGTAACATCATTTGAAATGTACAACAATTTGCCTGCAGCAAAAAGGGTAGGGCTCTACTCTTCATTCCTGACCCCGCCTTGGTAGGACGGAAAAAGGAAAGCAAGTGTAAAAAAAAATATTATTGCCAGTAATCACCTGTTCTTTATAGTCCTCTTCCTCATCTGTATCACAGTCTGGCAGAGGATAGATATGGATCCCATTCTCCTCAATTTCATCAAGAACCTGAAAATGATAAAGTTCAATGAAACATAAACAGAGAAAATCAGTATGACATTAAAATATTTTTCTGACCCAAGACAGACCTAAAAATGTTGGACACACAAGAAATTGCAACTTAAACAACTAGACTGTAGATGGGAGCCATATGGAGGTCCTTTCTGGTGAGAAGGAAGTCTTTCTACTGGGTGAAATAACGCAAAAACATCTTAAGATTCTGACAACCTCCCCATGTCTGCATAACATATAGAACATGTCTGCCCTTGCTTCTGTCTCCTGATTTCCTTTGACACATTATCAATCAATTTTTTCGAAGTGGGAGCCATAATGAGGGTTAAATATACCAAGATACTTCCTTGATAGCACCAGGATTCACCAACAGGGTGGACAGAGACAGTACCTAGATTCACTAATGGCAAGATTAACCTTGCCAGCTCACTCTGAATCTTGCAGATAATTCAAAAATACTGAATATATACATACAGTGGAATCTATGAGGATGCTGTATTACTGGCTAATAATCAGTATCCACCATAAGCCATCGTTAAAACCATGCTCTGTATCATTTAGCATTTCAAGACATTTTGGGAATTTCTATTCTTTCATAAGATTATATCTCAGCTTTTATGCTGAGAGTCTGTAAAATGTACTTCAATAAATGAATCTTATATTTCTTTTAAGTTTTTCAAGAATGGAACCTTAAGTTGGGATCCGCTTGTTTTTCAATAATCTCCCTAAACTTGGCCACCAATCTCCCTCACACTGACAATGTGAAAGGTGAAATCTTTCTAAATATATTAAATGTTATTTGCCAACAAAACTATGTCTATGTAGGCATATGAGTAAAATTCAAAAAAGAAAAAATTCAACTGAAAGAAATGTCACTTCAACATCTTTTTGGTGTCATGAGCTGTCAAGCAGATCATTCACACCCCTTCCAGGACCCTCTGGGTGCTCATATGACAATAAAAAAGTAATGATACATCGTAACTGTTCTGAAATTGTTACCATAATACTAATTTATCATTTCATGCTGGTATCAATTATTTTTCACATGTGATGGAATATCTAGGCCATGCCTGCTGTTTAAAGGTTAATGTATCTCATCATTACAACATGAGTGCAAGAGACTCAATTCTCTTCAAGAACATCATAATTGAACTCACCTTTCGTTTGAGCTTTGTTACTTCATTTTTTGTAAGTGTGTCAGCCTTGGCAAGAACAGGAACAATGTTCACCTTATTGTGCAGCTGCTTCATAAACTGAATATCTAATGGCTTCAATCTGATGGTATACAGAATTATGACAATTAGGGAGAATTTAACTTTCATATAACATAAGACGTCTATACATCTACTAATGCACAAAATACCATTTTCCACAACAAAAAGATATTCCAAGCTAAAGTTCCCACAGAACATGCAGAGCACTTCCCACTTACATGTATACTCCCTGTCTTTTAACATTTTAACTTTTTTCAACCTGAAAATGTACTCTCACTTTAACAAACTTTATAGTGAAACATTCTATGTATTCTTTCACACGGCAAAAACTGCTTCAGAAGACTATATCATCCTTTATATCTATTGTATGATCTTTTCTTAATCTAATCGCTCTTTTTGTACCATATTTCTACAATATCCATCTTAATCATTGGCACTTCTAAGCCAAAGTTTCCTGGCGCAAGTCAAAATAAGTTGAAACTTGTAATTAAGTTCTTCAGACCTCAAAAATTAAGACTTTTATGTGTTACATTTTTTTCAGCATACTACTTCTGAATCACTGATTCAGGTATTTCATATTGATTATTTTGATTCTGTACCTGAACAGACTTATTAGTAAGATGTTAACCAGTATGCCATCCACTAGAAGTCTGAAAAGGCCAACTTTCAACAAGCAAGGGGAAGGCTGTCAATTATAGAGGTAAAGTTAAAAAACTTTTAGCCACTATGGACTACAGTTGATTTCTGCAGTTAATGATACAAAAAATTCAAATGATTTTAGCTGACTGTTCCAGTGAAATGAGTAAGATAGTACAAATACTATTACATATGCTATTAAATCATACTCTTGGTTACATTCAATGGTAATTTTTTATCTACAGTCTGATATCTGCCTTAATTCAAGATCTCCCACCAACAAAAGAATATCTTCATATTTCCCTTCAACACAAATAATATGCTTTGGGAAATACATTTCCTTGTCAGATTTAGAGGCCATATTGATTCCTATCCCCTTTAAGGCTCTGCCATCTGTTCCTGATGGTACCTTGCTCATGTGGGAAATGGCGAGCATGTATGAAAAAATATCTGAAACTCATTCCACACTAGATTTAATCTGTATGGTGCCTATCATCACACAAAGAACACTGTATCTCTGTAACTGTTGTAAAAAAGGAGTTGCAAAACATACCCATGACCAGCAGGGTTGATGAAGTAGAAGCAACAATGGACCCGGTTATCGACAATGTGGCGACGATTTAAACCTGATTCATCTTGGAGATACCGTTCAAATTGATCATTTATGTACTGTATAATTGACTGAAAGCTGAAAATAAGAATAAAAAACCTTATTACAAATTCCTTTTCAAAATGAACATCTGCATTTTTTAAGTAGAATTAACACCATCATCCTGCAGTATTTCTTACTCTTATATAACAGGACAAGCTCATGCACAGCTTCCATGCATCAGTCTATTTCCACAAATACCCTCCTCCACAAATTCCCCTCAAATACACATCATGCACTTATAATAATCATTATGATACTATCAGTGGTGAAAGGTATGTAAATTAAAAAATATCTTTTCTTTGCCAAATTCTGAAAGACTGGTGAGCCTTATTTAAGTCTTGCAATTATAGGATTTTAAAAAATGCTTATATTTACTATTCTGCAATAACAAAACTGTTAAATACCAGTGATTAGCCATTTACAATGCTTAGGAGCCAAAGTAAATTTGTTTTCTGAGTTCATTAGGCATGCAGCTCATGTTCCCAATTGTCAAAACCAGACTCTGCCTGCATGAGGTTACACTGCAAGTGAAAACTCACCTTGTGCACTATTTTGTGTGGTTTGCAACCTTGTTATATTTATTTTTGAAAGGTGAGGCATAGTTTGAAGTGGAGTGATTGAACTGTTTATAGAGGATGTTCAGGGATTATTTTATCTGTCCAAATCTGGTGCCAGTTAGTGTTCTGAAGGCATTCAGCTTCTGTGCTGCTTTTGTACAGATGCCACTGGTGCGGAGAGTAAACGTCACGTATGGCGTACGTGATGCCTTAATTGGTTGACAATTTGTTCAGTATGAAGAAAAGTCCATTCAAGCTGACAAGAGGGAGTGAGCTGTATGTGTGTTTGTCTCAGGTTAAATGAGTGACTGACGACTTCTGTGGAGGGTGAACCATTGTTCTAATTGTGAGATGCAGTGCTACATGTTAGTTGTTGCTATTGTGGTCAGGGTGTTGTGATATACTGTATAATTCTCAAATTCTAAGTTACAAAGCACAAGCATATTCCCTTGAGAGTTTGCAAACTGCAGTATTTTTAAGAAAACTACTCAAAATACACAGCTAACAATTACAGTAAATGGGTGGATCAATCACATTCTTATTCACTGTCAAATTTCCGAGAAAACATTCATGCGCATTTGAAAAACATAACAATCATATCTTTGAAAATGACATGGGAAAACATTCAGAAAATTCGAGAAGTGAAATCTTTGAGCTTCTGACCCGCTTGTCTTCATATATTAAAGACATGCTCACACTTCAATGAAAATGCAGAAAAGAAAAAACCTTCACGTTATTGTTCATTTCTATAACCAACAAGATAATGTATAATAACAAAAGATATGCGTTTCTTTACTTTTTTGGGAGATTATCCACAAACTACTGACTGTTTGTCAGACTAACACTGCATATATATTTGTGAATTAAGTTCAAACTTTAATCTCATAATGATGATAGATTGTAAAACAAAAGACCTCAGCTTACTTCTATTTTTTGTAAGCATCAACAACAAAACACATATATATATGCTTGTCAAAAGAGCAACACTATGAAATACTCAAAGTCCAAGTAAATGGTTAAACACCAGGTTACTACACTATCTGTCAGTGAATTGCTAATGAGTGTTAATATTACAACTCAACCAATTAACCTCTGTACCAATTAAATAAAGAAAAATGGAGTAGTTTTATGATCTACAGTCTTTGCATAGTCACCTTGCTTACATAAACTTTTAAAATATTCCAGAAAGACATAACAGAAGAAATTACTCAACTTTCAAAAGACTTGATTCTGAGGGTAAAAACTGGGAATTTCTATTTCTTTATGAAACAATGCTTTGGCAATTTTTAAGAAAGTCTGGCCAATAATGGTAGTAATTTTTCTTATTAGATTATTCCCTACTGTACATAGGTACCTGCATACAAACACTCAAGTATCACAGATCCAAAACGTTTAGAACTAAGAGGTTCGTCAGAAAGTCAGTTATTTCAAAATAACTGATAAATCTATCCAAGGAACCTGTATGATACACTGTATCTACTGTTTCTAGTATACTACAAACTGCAGTACATAATTATGTCTGCAAATCAGTTCATTACAATTCACAATAAATGTTTACCTTGCTTGATCTGTCATATCATGTCCACATTTTCTTCAATAATGAGCACCTTTTTCTCTTCTCAGTGGTTGGGTAAGAACTCATTAAAGGTATGTTAGTATTCTTGTCCTTTACTGTGAAAAGGAAGATCATATTTTCCAAGATGTAATCCAAAAGCAAGACTGGATATATATTTTACATAAATTTGATTGGTACCAACTAGATCTTCCATGGCTAGAAGGTTGATGCACTCTTCTCAGAATTTTGGAGGGTGCTTTGAATGTGCAAAAAGGTTTATGAAGAGTGGTTTTTGGATCTGTGAAACTCAAGCGTATTCTATTCCCATGCCCACAGATTCTGGCTTGGTGTGAGGAAACTTTAATGTGAAAAATCCAAAAACTAAAGATATATTCATAAGATCATCATGTTCATACATACTCTGTGGCTCCTGCTACAGAAGAAAAAAATTATATCTTCAAGGCTTGTCCATAATCAAAACCAATCAATAGTCCTTCTTACTTTTTACAATGACACTTACCAGTCTGTGTTGTCAATAGCATCCCCATACCCTGGTGTATCAACAACAGTCAATCTAACTTTCACACCTCGTTCTTCAATCTCCACTGTTGATACATCAATCTTCACTGTCTTCTCAATGTTCTCTGTTCGTTGTAAATGGAATGATAATAAATGAGATGTTGCCTTTCATTTCAAACACTGGTTCTCAAATCAAATTGGTCAATTACATTTAACCCTTTCACTGCAACAATAAATCAAAATTGAATAAAATATGACATGAACATTCTATGCTTAACTGTTTTTCTATATAAAATAAATACCATATGTTGCAGTGGATGTCTACATACTTGTAAGTCATGCTCCACAAAAGCTATGAGACCTGCAGTTTACAAAGGGAAACATTTATTCCTCCAAAAGTGTTTGGTTTAAGGGCAGTTGAGTGTGATAATTCATTTAGTTTTTTCATGCTAACTCAGGATTTGTTTCCATCTTTTGCCTGACACTTCTCTCTGAAAAGTTCACCACCTTATGTTTCTCATTCAAAGGACCAGCATCACACTGGCAAAACATACCACAATCATTGCCACTTCAGGATACTGGGCACACATGATATTAAGTGACAAACTAACTTCAGAATCTATAAATAATAACTGACAAACACACTTACCTTGAGCTGATGACACAATTCTGTCAGGGTACAGATCAGTGAGGAAGAGTGTGTTGATAAGTGTGGATTTTCCCAACCCACTCTCACCTATTCAGACAAAAGAAGGAAAAATACCTAAGTATAACTTCTTAATACAATTTACTATAATATATGAAAGCACTAATACATAAACATCTCTCTCTCTCTGTATACATAGACTGGTGTTACTAGACTCCGCCTGCCCAGTGTTATACCTTCTGACGCTGTATCAATGGGAGCCAGTCTTAACTTCTCACTCGAAAAAGTTTAGAGCTCACATCTCCCTGTTACTGGAAGCAAAAACAGTTTTGGGCTGCAAGAAATTTTCAAAAAGGATCCTGAGTAACACCTCCACTCTTTCTTCAAAAATGGTGCTGGGGTAATCATTTATTAATAAATACACATCTGGTCCAAGCATAATCCCAAGCTCCTATCAGAAAGTGCCCAGGTGTTACCCCAGGACCCCTTTGTCAGGGGCCTCTGCAACCAAAGGCTATGCTACAATCAGTAGCAGAAACATAATGGACTGCTTCAGAGGAAAAAGTTCTTTGATGGGTGATGGGAATGTACTCTAATTTGCCACTTGATGATGATAAAGACTTGTCAAAGGTGACTTTTCACTCATGGTGTAACCTCAACCAACCAAGCATAGCCAGTAACATTTCTCTATACCTGTATGTATAAATACATACACAAATGCAGGTGTTATCAGATTCCATCTCCTTCTTCTTGCAAGACTGACAGAACAGTCATTCTTTGTGTGAAAAGCATGATAAGTCAACATGGCATCAGTTTTGGGAAACATACATCAACTTTAAATTGGCACATAAACTAAAATACCATACTTGTCACTCATTAAATGGTCATTTGTATTCTTATACTAAATCAAATAATCAGGCTAGTGTCATACAAGACTACTTACCTACAACCATTAGAGTAAACTCAAAGCCTCTCTTGACAGATTTACGGTGGATCTGATTTGGAAGATTAGCAAATCCAACATATCCAGGCATGTCTGGATTACTGAACTGGAAAGAGAATTTTTGTTTTAAAAACCAATATAAAAGAGAAATAAAGGTGTGTTTATGTCTCCATATAGAAACTATGGTATATCAAATAACCCCCAAATTAAACTTTTCTTCATAAACCTCCCCACAACTATTTTTCATTTAATATTAAAGGATAATGAATAAAAGTCTTCTATCAGTGTTTGTCTAATATTCACTCACTATATTACTGGTTTTGGCAAAGTTTCATTTTAGAAGCATCACAGAAATGACTTGCAGATTTTGATGAAATAAACATCAATGGACTCCTTATATTATGTAATACCAATTTTGATAGGGAAAATGTGATCTGGAGCATTGGTCTTTATCAGATATTAATAAATTTGATAGCAGGGAGGGGAGTGGCAACCAAGAAAATTGTGTAAAAGTAAATGAAACAAGTGGGTAAAACTTAGAATGGAAAAATGCAAACGAGAGGTAGAAAATCAATCTTAAACAGTTTCAACAAAGTCATCTTCTAAATAAAATTTAGTTGAAACAAGCTGAGAAAATCAAATTTCTAGAGTTTGCTTTTGGTTCTCCTTGCAACCTTTTACCTATTTGCCACTGAATAATACTAATCTCTCTCAAACACCCCAAGAAATCAACAGAACCTATGAAAATCACAACTAACTTCCCCTTGGGCCTCCCTAAACACTAAAATACAATTTATATACATCAATATAAAAAAAAAATAAAAGCAGAATGCATAACTTGGGGAAAAATTCCACTTCTCTGACTGATTAAGAAAACTGATGTCAACGGAATGGGCCCAAAAGTCTCAGGTTGGTTTGGGGCACAGCTAAAATACAGAAAACACAAGGTAGTAATATGGCATACCCAGTCAGAATGGGTGAATACGAAAAGTGGTGTACAAAAAGGTTTAGTTCCATGACGTACCCTGACTGCAATGTATATCAACAATATACTATATATATATATATATATATATATATATATATATATATATTTTTTTTATACATATTCGCTTTTTCCCACATTAGCGAGGTAGCGTTAAGAACAGAGGACAGCCTTAGAGGAAAAAA
>JAYMFT010159006.1:0-12463 GCA_038088735.1 Panulirus argus | reverse complement strand
ACACTGAGAAAAAAAAAAAAAAAAAAAAAAAGTATCGGTGAACAATGGGTTCGTAATGATTCGACCAGCTCCTGATGTTGTTGGAGGGAGTTGGGGGTGGAGTGGGGGTGGGGGTGTGGGGTGGGGGGTAGGGGGGTTGAGGGTATGCCTGCCTGCCTGCCTGGTTATGGTCGGTCCGTCAGGTGTGAAACACACAGCCAGACCAGAGATGAGGAGGTTTCACAATTTCATTACTCGACTCGCGGAACACGCTACACACACACACACACACACACACACTGTGGAATTTCGAGCTAACGTAGTCATTGTCGGCCTCCACCAATGTCCTGGTCATATCAGTTCGTAGTGGAAGCCTCATGGGCAACATGCAGGGCTATTGTAGCCCTCCATAATGAGGGGGGGGTTTACATACAGCGTCTGTGATATTGCCCGGGAGCTTAGCGTTCACCAGGAAACATAGCAGCAGCAGCAGAAGCAACGTGGTGGATTCAGCCACATGCCAGAGCGGGTGCCTCATACGACAGTGCCTAAATGATTGACAAGATATGTCGCTAAGTACCCGACATGGCACCATCCTGACGTATCGAGGCTACTAGCTTGTAGCAAGTCAGACACAAATTTCCGAGTATCAGCTGGGCCGTGTGTCATAATGCTTCACACAGATACAGTGCACAGATACTTTTTTGGCCGAGCGTACATACCTCTGTGCTCTCTCTCTCTCTCTATCGGCCTTTCTGCCGTCACGACATCCACCAGTCTGCGGGAATATAAGCCATGATCATCCTTCCCAGTTCGTATGTTATCTCTCATTTGTGTGACTGGAATTTCTCTTTTACTGAACTGCCGGCGGCGAATTCATTTTCACATTCGGCCTTCAATTTCACACTCACACAGGATAACCGAAAGGACTCCACTGTGTTCATCATTGCTTTCAGTACCTGGAGGTATGAAGGGACTCTACTGCTCCTCTACTGGCGCACAGGACGGGACTGCTGCAATGTCACAGGTAACACAGGCAAGGTGGTTCGACCCCTCGAGAGACGACGCTGCAACCCTTAGTTACGACGGTGTGGTATTCATCGGGTCAAAGGGTGAGCTATGATACTCAAGGATGTTACCGTCGAGGCCAAGGGTCATATACCTTCGGGCTCAAGGGTCGTAACACGGTACTCAAGGGTCGTCCCTTAGGGCTCAAGGCTCGTACCCTTGTGATCAAGTGTTGTACCGTCGGCTTTAAGAATAAACGATCCCAGCTCTAAGCGAAAACTCAGTGTCTGTCAACAAACAGGACCTGCCTTGAAATGTTACAGTCTATTTCAGCCTTTATTTCAGAAAAAGAAACACAAGCGACGAATACATTAAGCAAAAATATTGAACTTTTTTCACTCCACAATTTCTTAAGATCAAACTTTCATATGACTCGGCATATCGCTGGAGACGAAAGTAAAATTTTGTATAATACTTTTGAAGGACTTTCCCTACCGTTGTTTCTGAAACAGAATTAAACAATTGTTCAGTGCGTAGGAAAGAGGTTTGTTCCTTGAATGTATTTTTGCTTATTGCTAACTCTGATTGTTCCTTGAATCGCATTGTTCCTTATCCCCGTTCCCTTTTTGGAGAACTTCCAGGGAGAAGCTGGAAATATATCAGTAGAGGTATGACGTGGGCGAGAAGCAGAGGGGAGGAGCCTTATCGAGACTGCAATTGTTAGCTACGGCTCTGGCCTGTGGGAGGCCAGAACAGCACAGCAGCCGTCCTCAACCCCTACACGGCCACTACTTCCAAAAACTAAGTGTGGCGATCACCATCAAGCACTGTATGGGTGGCCAACATCCTCACACACTGTATGTGGCCAACAAGTCCACACTCTCTGTTTGGCCACTGCTCACACACAAGTTCCTATAATGTTTGTGAGATGATGAAGCAAGTTGCAAATCTATGAATGCCTATTTAGTAAATTTAGACACTATACAAACCATTTTTTCATGAAAATAACAGATATGTATAGATAAAACTCGGTATGTAACTCAACATCATGGAGATACCTCCCTCCCAATATAGCCTCATGATCAAACTATTTATTGAACAGAGATTACAGTCATGTCTCTTACCAACGGAATCGGACGTCCCTGTAAGATAAATGTATCCTCAAAGTCTAAATTGTTGACCTGTTCCTTGAAACGTGCATTTCACAATGATACTAAATGACGCTGTACAGGGAAGCAAGTTTGAACGAGGGGAAAAAGAAGTTACCTATCTTTAGATTTACCTGGAAATACTTAATCTTCTCAAACCTGATTGCACCTGTCATTACGCTAACTACCTGAGACGGATGGAAGAGAGGTACAGAACTGGCAGGGGACTACACAGGGCGTCTAAACGCACCAGTACGAGGATCGCCTCATCGCCCACTCCGGAAGACCTACGGTGCAAGGGAAGAACCGGGGTAGGAGGGAGGGAGAGAGAGAAAGAGCTAGGGGGGGGGGGTATCTTTTGTCGGTAATGACTCACGTCTGCAATTATCCCTCGGCCCCTGAACTCACAGTTTAACCTCGGGGGTCTTGTTAGGGGGGGGGGAGAGAGAGGGTGGTGGTCGTCGTCGTCTGAGTTAGCAGACATCGGGCAAGAAATCTTGAAAACCTTTCATCGATCTCTGGAGGATTTATCGGATCTCTGGAAAGTGTTCTAAATCTTTTGGAAGAAGTTTCCAATTGTTCTCTGGAAGGTTTCATAGTTCTCTGAAGGTGTCCGGGATCTTTTTAGAAGTTTTATAGATCACTGGAAATTTTTCATAGACATTTTAGGGATCTACGAGGTCTTTTTGGTCTGCGCTCTCCAATCCTTCTTATTCTCCTTTACATTTAGCATGAGAGGGAATCTAGATTTTTGGTTCTAGTAACTCATGAACGTTTTTCTCTTGGCCAGTGATGATTACAGGACGTTAGTTTTTAAAATAAGTCATATCTCTATCTCACACATCTCTTTTGGAGGCCATCCTTTGATATTTTAATAAAGGTTAGTCTCTTTGGTACTATCTGTTCACAAAGCAATTTCAACTTTCGCTAATTTCCCATATTACTTGAATTCAGTGTAATATTTTTCTTTTCTCATGTCATCAGTACTCAAGTTTCTAAAGTATAAACGAAGCTAAATTACATAAATGCCCCAAGGCCTTAGATATGTTCGGTAAAATTACATTTCTCTTTTCTCTTTCTCTTTTGTAATACATAACTCCAGGCGTGTTTTACTGTCTCTACTGCAAACAATAGATATGATATGATATAACAATGCAGTATAGTACAATATAATATAACATCAGCATAACATAATATGATATATAATATATGATATAATGTAATAATATATCCAGTATTGTTGGTTTCAGTATCTCTTCGTTCTTTCTGTTCTTCAGGTGACGAAAGAAATCTGTTTTCCCATTCTCCTGTCGAGGGACTGAGGACCTTGTCTATGTTGGGTACATTATTCTCTCAGTGTGTGCAAGCGTCTCCTCCGGGTTCAGAAGTGTACCCAGTTTGGACACTTACCTTCCGTCCATCTCGGGTATTACAGCTAAAATTGCCGAGTCTCTCATACCTCCAGGGACATGGGCTATTTAAGTCTCTCCGCTATCTCTAGATATCTATCTCTCTTCGCTTCGTAGTCTTTGTCCTTTCTTCCTTTCCTTGTCTGCCTATCTCTGTCCAATCTCTCTCTCTCTCTCTCTCTCTCTCTCTCTCTCTCTCTCTCTCTCTCTCTCTCTCCACTCTCTCTCTCTC
This sequence comes from Panulirus argus, assembly GCA_038088735.1. Taxonomy (NCBI): domain Eukaryota; kingdom Metazoa; phylum Arthropoda; class Malacostraca; order Decapoda; family Palinuridae; genus Panulirus; species Panulirus argus. The sequence continues at coordinate 8,687 of JAYMFT010159006.1, read as the reverse complement.
TCTCTCTCTCTCTCTCTCTCTCTCTCTCTCTCTCTCTCTCTCTTTGTCTTCCTTTTTACTAGCATCTTCTCTTTACCCTCACCTTCATCACACCAACCCTCTTGTCTTCTCTTTATTGTCCATTTGCCTTTGTATTTCATTTATCTGCTTCCCTCTCCCAGTACCTTTCCCCGTCTCTCTTCCCGCGCCTTTCCTCGCTCGTTTCTCTGTTCTTTGTCTCACCATCCTCGGCCCGTCACCAAGTCCGTGACACAGGTGGCCAACTTGTGATGGTTTTTGACCTTCGACCCCAAAAGTGAATGAACCTCCTTCAGGATATTTTTGCCACATGTCCTGCTTTACTGAGAGACTATCATTCCGAATTTTATCGCTCTCTGTGTGCTTATGACACACCAAAACAGCGGCCAAGTACCACCAACTGTAGTGACTTAAGTGGCTAAAATATGGGCTAAGTGGATACAACAGCAGGAGTTACTTAGCACCAGCTGTAGTGGATAAGACATGTTGTAGTTCCTGAAATCACCAGCTGTATTGGAAGTGTATCAATGATCACAATGCCAGCTGTAGTCTTTAAAAAACGTGGTGAATACCCGGCAACAGTTGCAATAGGTAGTCAGTAACAGCCCCATGCTATTTCAAGGTTATGATATAACAGAATTAAATGGGTAAGGCCGTGGTAATGATTACGTGGCGTGACAGGTTGATTAGTCATTACTCACAATTAGGGGAAATTATCGATAATGAACCTCTCCACGTTGGTCTGTAATCAACAGTCACACGGTAACTGATCGTGCGGTCTGAACCGGCTTTGCTCATTTACTTTTACTGCAACGACCCATAGGATTTTTTTCCTCTTCGTCGCTTTTAGTCTTTATCAGAAAACCTAAGAGCCGTGGATCATTTAGAAGACTGGCTTCCAGGGAGAACTGTAGTGATTTAGCCACTGCTGCCATTTGTTCTGCGCACCTGTTGGTGTGTGCACTATATCAGCAAATGTTTTATCGCCTCTTAAAAAGTTGGGTATGATCACTGGTCTCTACGAACATCAAATCTTTGTTTATCTGTTTATGTATCTGTCCATTTATCTACCCACCTACCTATTCATCTACCCACCTATCTATCCTTTTTAGCTATTTATCTATCTGTAGATCTATATACCCAACTATATGGGTACTACTGACGGAGTACTGACAGGGGGCAGGTCCTCCTCGGTGGCGTCGGCTCGCCTCACATTCCCTCACACAGACTGACGTCCAGCAATTAGTGGTGGCCCAATTCCAATTACACAGTCAGTGCACGCTTGTCTTCCCTGACCTGTTCCTTTGAGGCTTGGACACGACCTTGGTGGGACAGGCTGTCTGGCTCGTAGGCCCTTGACGACTTAGACTGTCTGGCTCGTAGGCCCTTGACGGCTTAAGCTGTCTGGCTCGTAGGCCCTTGACGGCTTAAGCTGTCTGGCTCTGCTCTTTGTAGCTAAGGAGACCTAGTCCGGCCTTTGATGAACATAAAAAGCTTACTCGATCTTTGGTAATATAGGACAGCTCGTTGAAAAGAGCTAGTAGCTCATCTTCTCGTAAGTGAGGATAGCCCGTCCCAAACCCCAGACGTTTTAAAACATCCGACTTGGTTTTATATAACTACCAAAAGCAGGACTGACCCTCGATTGCTTAAAAGAGGGGGAAAAAAACATATATGACTAATTCAAAAGATTTTTTTGGGTAATGTCATTAGCGACAGTTCACAGCAGACCTAGTTTGCCTCAGCCACCGTGCGTCATCCAAGCATCAAGCACCCAGCCATGTAACAAACAAAAGAGAGTTTATGGGAACACGAGGGATATGTTCCTGTCATGGGCCTCGCCAAGGAGAAGGATGTGAGGCAGTAAAACGGGTGAGGGGTCGTAAAGATAGCTTACTTAGGTTCCTCACACAATAGTTATATCTCTTCTGGAAAAAAAAAAAGAAAACTTTTCCAGTTGGAGTAAATGGGGAGGGGAAAAAAAAAGAAGTTTTCTTTTCGGATAAATGTGAAGCCTAGTTCTTCCGCTATTCGGGTGGCGTAATTACCTATTTGTACAGCACGGACAGGGAGTTCTAAATTCGTGGGAACCTCATCTCTTGAATTCTTTTCCTTTTTCCACTATCACACAACATTTTTCGTATGCTGTCAGCGTTCACATTTTCCACACGAAGAGTATTCCATTCATTCAGTACTCTTACTTGATAAAAAGAGTGATTTTTTCCATATTTTCTTTCATCTTATAGCCTCTGGTTGGTCTGTTTTCCATCTTTCGAAGAAATGTTCACTTTTGACATCGTGGTAGTGGTAGCCAGACTTTTTTCTTTAATGCTAAATGAGACTGCAAAGGCAACTGAAGCGCTGATCAAAAACATCTCATTAAATTTTGGCATCTTAAACGATGTGAACAGTTTTTCTGAACACTTCCTTGTCTGTGTGCGTGAAATAGATTCTGATATCTGCCAGAAGACACACTGTTTTCTTTGCACTTCTGTTAACGTGGGGCTCTGAAGGCAGGTTTAATACATTTCCTTGTGTGTGTGTGTGTGTGTGTGTGTGTGTGTGTGTGTGTGTTTTTTTTGTGTGTGTTTGTGTGTGTGCTTGTTATAACGTGCGTGGTTTCGTTTCATGTACCTGGGTGTTACCGGACCCCACCTGCTTGTGATTAGGCAGCGAGTGAAAAAAAAAAATAGAAAAACACCTTTGTCGAGGGTCTATCATCAGCGTACAAACTCGATGAAAGACTTTTAACTCCAAAGGAGTCCAACCTGACCCTGATACTGACTGTAGCGCTGTCTTGAAGGCGCAGGAATCCCTCCAGAAAGAACGGGTCCTTGGCATTATTTGATAACTATAGATAACTATTGGTCGGTATCCAAGTAACTAAGTAACTGCCTCACTATCATTTACGAACGGAAATACTTTAACTCAGTTATAAATGTTCTCAAGACATGTTTCTTTGTTTTAATTTTTTTTCCTTTGCAGAGAGAGAGATAAAAGAGAGAAAGAAAATGAGAGAGAGAGAGAGAGAGAGAGAGAGAGAGAGAGAGAGGGAGAGAGAGAGAGAGAGAGAGAGATCCTACCTTGACCAAATCAATGTCTGGCGTAATGCCGTCTTAAAAATAAAAGATGTCAGGGAGCAAATAATTCCGGGAACATTGTATTCCAAGAAATCTGAAGAGTGGTGAAGATCTCGCTGGATGAAAGGCTTCCATTAAAGTCCCTTTGAGTATGCGAGAAGTTTTCTTTATTTCCTTTAAAGTCTGCAAACAGAATGTCTTACGTAAAGGGTGAATACCCGGGTTTGATTACTGAACAATTGGATTCCCATTTTTGTTGACAGAGTTTTTTCTTTATAGTGCTTTAAGAAAATGGGTAACCAATAGACTTTTCTTTTTCTTTATCTTGATCTTCATTTTCTGCAGAATATTCCACCTCTTTTTCTTTTTCTCCTTTCGCCACGAATATCCACCCACTCAAAAAAAAATTTGCACATCTCTTCAAGAAAACGGATATCCGAAAATCTTTTCGTTTTCTATATCTTGATCTTCATTTTTCTGTAGAATATTCCATCTTTTTTTTTCTTTTTCCCTTTTCTTCTTTCGCCACGAATGCCCGCCCTCCCCCCCTTAAAATTAGCACATCCCTTTTCATCTTCAATTTCCAATAACTTCACTCCACTCTGAAGCTGTAGACCTTTAATCTCTAGTCCAATTTCACTTGCAAGTGGCACCGACCCCAAATTGACTATTGATTTTTTACAGTCTTAATCACCTGGGAAGTAATTCCTCCCCTGTTCTCTCTCTCTTTCTCTCTCTCTCTCTCTCTCTCTCTCTCTCTCTCTCTCCTAACCAATTTCGGAATTTTTCGTATCAGTTTCCTCCGAACTCCCTCGCTTTGTCTGTATATCCCGACTAGAGCGTGAGTCGTTTTCGTTTAGCGGAGCGAGGCCATGCTTCCTTCCTGTCGTCCTCCTCTGTTAAGGGGATACATTGCCCCCTCAGCTGCTAATCTATTGTCGAGGTTTTCCCTCATTCTCTGCCTGAGAGGCGAGGGGTGAAAGGGGGAAAGTAGTCTTTCCTCATCGATCTTTTTCAACTTTCCCCTCTGGGTGTGTGTATGTGTGTGTGTGTGTGTGTATGATTCCTATCTGTGTGGCACGGGGAAGAAAGAGAGAGAGAGAGAGGGAGAGGGAGAGAGAGAGAGAGAGAGAGAGAGAGAGAGAGAGAGAGAGACGTCCAGCATTCTTTAAGTGAACATCAAGTCAAACCCCAAAATTACTTTATTATCCACAACATATTTCCTAAACTTCTCGGCAATCGAATGTGTTGCAAAACTCTTTGATCTTTGATGTCCAACATCATTTGTCTTGCGTTAAATTTGTTGTTTCTTTTTTTTCCATTCGCTCTCATTCATCATATTCACCTGACTCACTTATTCACATGTTCTTCATTACCACCGCTTTTGTCTGGCTATCAGCTGTTTTTCTTTATGGAATTATGACTGTTATAAATCTCCATTAATTTCTTTCCCCTTATCACCTTAAACCGAGACCGTAAGTCGTTTTTCAGGTCTGTATACTTCAGAAATCTCTACGACTCATTGGATCACACATGCGACGCCAAGAACTTCAGAGGATCTCTCGTTTCTCTCCCATCCCCAGGGCGTTCGCCAGACACCACCTCACAATACACGGCAGGAAATTGCACCTTGCCCTTCAAGGTCCTCCTCTGCAGCGTAGAGGGTGCACCAGGAGAACGCTCTCCACGCCGCACTGCTAGGGCGTAGTTGTGGTACATACTCTCATGTATTACGTTATGATTTCTGAAGTCATTTGGGACCCCTGATCTATTGCACAATTCTTTCACAATCAGGGTTGTGGTTGCACGATTGTACGCTAAGAGCCATTCTCAATACGCTTGCTGAGGAAGATACTGCTATATAAATACATACTTCTTTTTCTTTTCACACTTGATCGCCGTTTCACGTGTCAATGGGGAAGCGTCAGGAACAGACGAAGAAAGGCCTCATCCGCTCACATCCATTCTTAGGTGTCATGTGTAATGCACCGAAACCACGGCTCCCTATCCACAATCAGGCCTCACAGATCATACATCAATATCTATCTATCAATGTATCTATCTATCTCTCTATCTATCTATCCATCTATCTATCTATCTATATATATATATATATATATCACCTGACAAGCAATGTTCTTGTAGGAAATTCATGAACAGCCCTTTTACCTACAATACGAATCACGTTTCTCCACGTGGCAACGAAGGAGCACCTACAGCGCGGTGTCTCACCTTCCCTGTACCACGAACGGTGTGGAGCCGGTAACTCGCCCTCTCACACGGGGCCAGATAAGATAATTTAATCACGGCCAAGTACCGCCAAACCAGCCCTTGCAAGACACACTCACTCGGCAGCACGCGTGGTGGGGGCGCAAGTGGGACCGCACAGAGAGAAATGCCCCTACTTTTAACAATCCCCTTTCATCCCCCTCTCCTTCAGGATGGAGTGGGCGACGCTCGGCAGCCGCCTGTGGAGGATCTGCTTCAGCAGATTGGTCCTTTTTCCACCAATGCCTTCAGAGGAATGAGGGAGCGAAATGGTATATTTTCTCTTGCATTTCTTCGGCGTGCTGAGCGGAACGGGCCTTCTGTGTCCCGACCGACAGTTTGATGTGGCGTGTGTACGTGTGTATGTGTGTGTGTGTGTGTGTGTGTGTGAGAGAGAGAGAGAGAGAGAGAGAGAGAGAGAGAGAGAGAGAGAGAGAGAGAGAGAGAGAGAGAGAGGGCAGGCCAAGAAACAGACGTCTCCTCGTACACACACACACACACACACACACCTCCCATCGCATACTGTAAAACTGTTCACGATATTTTTCATGCTAATGGTTTTTTTGCTAAAGCTGTCATGGAGGCAAATGACCCTTTATCCACTTCTTTTTTTTTCTAATGACTTAAAACGCTCGTTAGGGCAACGGCAGACTGACAAAACTGTTTTATACACTCTATCAGCACGTCCAGTTACTACGTTCAGTATTCGCTAAACTTTGACGAACGGAGACGCTTGCCATAGGATACGTGCGGGGAAGACGCTGATCTCATTGCTACTATTGTATCCACAGAACGGAGGTAGTGTTAAAGCAGTTCTACTGTCGAATCCACTGCCAGTGGACCAGGCTGCGTGGACAGGTCTGCTGCTCTTGCATCCACTGTGAAAGAAGCAGGCAGTGTAAGCAGTTCTGCTGGATACACAAGAACCCGTCGTGTGATTTTCTCTGCTGAAGTGTGACTGTACATAGTCGTGTGATTTTCTCTGCTGAAGTGTGACTGTACATATTCACTACCAGTCCTTTTGGACTCGTCGTTTCCCCTAATTCATGCACAGGGATTTAAATGACCTCGAGTGAATCTTTGCTACGTGAGAACGCAGAATCTCACTGTGTTGTTTCATTTTTCATTTACAAAGTTGATTTTGTTTTAATGGATTTCTCAAACCTGTAAAAATCAAAGAGCAATTTGAATTATCAATATCATATCATACTCACACCATTTTCGCTTCCACTCCATTTGTCAAGCAACAGATACGCCAAACGTTTTCTGTTTCACTCTCCTTCTCACCCCGATATGTTTCCTCACGCCTGAAGCCCTGTGTGATTCCCTTAACCTCAAAATAGCTCTCGAAGATTCTCTTACATTTCTCAATAAATGATTTATGAAGAAAAAAGGGCTCCATCTGCCTTCTAAACCATTTCTTTTTTTTTACTCGTTTACTTCGCATTATCTGTCGCAGTAATGTAATTAATGTGACGGGGCCTTTGACATCAAGGGTCACATCTTAGACCAAGGCTGTTATATCCATCGTGCTCAAGGGCTTTACCCCTACTACTCAAGGGATCAAATGCCATTCCCATCTTTAATCGTTTCAGATCCTCAAAAACTGGATCACTTTTCGCTCATATCAAAAAAAAAAAAAAATCTCCCGCGCAGTTTGTCACTACAGCCCGGAGTGGGAAATAGATTGTAAACAGTTTTCCTGCCATTAAACAGTCATTTTCCAATCAGCGGAAGGTATTGACCAGTAAACCATGCAAAGCTGGGTGCTGGATAGGACCTTTACGCTGTTGAATTTGGCACAACGTATTGCCAAAGTGCGACAGCTTGGAGGAAGGGTGGGGGCCTGACTTGCATAATAATAGCTAACACCATCGGACGGTTCTATTGGCGAGGAGCTTAATGTCAGATTAATGTCAGGGCCCCGAGAGAGAGAGAGAGAGAGAGAGAGAGAGAGAGAGAGAGAGAGAGAGAGAGAGAGAGAGAGAGAGCATCATAAACACAAAAGACTCGTTACCCCTCTTAGTGAAACACGGGCCTAAATTTTCTTAACATTAAAGAAGATGCGAGATAAGAGCATTTTCTTATCACACCCATCGGTAAATGATTTATATATATACATATATCGTAAAGAGAACACAGGAAGTCTATATTAATGGCTTACACAATCTTGCATGACTAACAGAATCATTTGTATCATATGTTTAAAATACAGCTCATGAAGGCTTTTGAGAAGTACTTCTCTATACGACATATAGCAACAGTATATAACAGAATGATAAAGAACTGAAGAAAAAGATATGAAGATGTATTGGTAAAAAAGGAATAATGAAGTAAAGAGGTCAAAAAATTTACATGCATTGCAGAGAGAAACACAGCCATGATCTTTCAGTAACAGAAAGAAGACATAAGCGTCTTTAATACTTTTACATCTAATCGTAAAAGTTATATGTCTGCGACAAATAGAAACTGAATTACTGTTTCATGAATCAAGGGAAAGAGGAAAAAAAGACTAGAACAATACGCGAATAATAATTAGGGACTGTGACTGACTATGGAAGTGCAAAAATATGACTTTTTTCCCTCCTGTAAATCCTCGTGTATTGCAACATTTACTCAACTCTTTTGAACTATTCTGAGTTTCTGATATATAAGTTTAACTTTTCGGTAATATTCGTAAATACTATTCCTTATCGCTTCTTCTTTCTTTCCTCTCTTTATTTTACCTCTTTTATGTTTCAGTCAAGGCCCGCCCTCGATGCGGACTTCTGCCCGGACCTGTGGAGCCTCTAACGTGCAGAAAAATAAAGTGAGATGGATGTGAAAATGTACGTAACATTTCTCATACAACTTGTGCAACCGTTTTGTAGCTTAAACATTTGCAGTCTATCACGAAAAATCTATTCAGTCTGGGAAAATGAATCGGGGGCATTTGTTCTTGTTTTCTTCCCTAATAAGATTATTACATTGAAAGTAATGATTGTTGGTATATTGATTTTTCTTATTAATTGCTCTCATTAACAGCGGACTCTGTTTTCCTTTTAGTCTTATGTTTATGTCTTCTTTATCCTGAAAGGTTGCTGACACTCAGTGTAGATTTTCTTTTTCTTATCTGAACTCCAGTACAAAGTCGTCTTGGTTGTATCATTGTTTGCTACATAATTAACAACACTGAGGTGGAGATGCCTGTGTACATAGAAACAAACACACACACACACACACACATACAGACACATACAGTAACACATAACATATATATATATATATATATATATATATATATATATATATATATATATATATATATATATATATATATAT
>JAYMFT010158995.1:0-12464 GCA_038088735.1 Panulirus argus | reverse complement strand
CCAGCACAACGAGAACCCTCGTCTCCAACACAAGCAACACGGGAACCCCTCATCTCCAACACCAGCACCGCGGAAACCCTCATCTCCAACACCAGCACCGCGGAAACCCTCATCTCCAACACCAGCACCACAGGAACCCATTCTACATCATCATCTTGACTCGTCTCAAATCAGGGCTAGACAAATACTTCAGTAATATCACTTATCTTTTGAAAAACCTCTTTCTGAAAAGGAAAGACAGACTTAGAGGTTTCCGTTTGAGGATTGAATCATAATTCCTTTCTCAGATTTGAGCCATCCCCTCGTAGAAACCCGGTGTAGTTAAAGGAGAGGACGCCTGTTTCTGGTGTTTCAAAAGTGGGGGAGCCGCACTAACTTACCTCTTTAAGAAGCACTCTCCTATGAACGTTTTAACGCACGTTTGATCAGAAAACGTTTCTGTACACTTAATGTCAAGTCCCTCTTGTCAACAGACGGTCTTGCTAATACTAACCTGCAAGACATACATGGGAGAATAAAAACCAACAAAAAATGTATTAGACTCAAAATGATTTCTTTTGGAGTTTAAGTGTACAGGAGTACACTTCCCTGTACACGCGTGTACCACGAGATGTACCTGAAGCCCAGTAAGAGACCAGAGGACGTCTTCTACTTTGCTGTCCTGTTTCTACCACAAATAAGATAATGACAGCAGATAACTTCGTCATGGACCATCGGCTCTCCTGTTATCTGTCCTTCCCATGTAGGCTCACTTTTCTCCGTCCTCACGTCCCCCCACCCCCGCGTCCCCAGCACCCTCTCTGTTCTCCAACCTCCTGTCTCCAGCACCCTCACTGTTCTCCATCCTCCCGTCCCTACACCTCCAACAATTCTCACTGTCTTCCAACCTCCCGTCCCTCTTCCACCTCCAACATCCTCACTGTTCTCCAACCTTCTGTCTGTCTCCAACACCCTCACTGTTCTCCGTCCTCGCGTCTCTCCACCACCCCCCAACACCCTCACATCTGTTTATACAAAGCAGACAAATGGAAAACAAGAACCTGTGTATTACATGCTCATAGGAGAACACTTTTATTATCCTAGGGAGCGAGTGGGAGCCATAAAAGAGTTTAATCCTAAAGCTTGGAGCCGTTAGGAAGGAGGTCGACTGGGGAACTGGGTCGCCTCCCGCCTGTCAGTGGGTTGTTAGTGACCACGTTTCCGTCACTTGTTTACCTCCCAGGAGGTCAGGTGCTGCCTGGGGCCACGGGCTCCGCTGCTGTTATGTATTTGCCTAATTCAAATGCCCGTATCACCGGGACCCGTTACCGTGGGATTTGGTCTCTATGACCTACAGCTCGAAGGATCAAGATCCTCTCAAAAGGGGGACGAGGATTAGTGTTTTTCATCAGGCGGGCTCAAAGTATTTACAGGCGCTGCCATTGGCTGTGGCAGACCCTTAGGTAATCCTTCATTGGTGGGCCTGATGTGACGTCATGGGCCGGGTTCCCACGTTACAGGTGGCAGGAGTGTGACGGTCACAGTATGACGGTGAGAGCCTCTGATGACGCTGTGGTGGAATGCCGATGAACGGAGACCCCAAAACCCTGGAAATTGGAGACTAATACCCCTGGAAGGGTCTGGAACGAGGCCATCCTTCCAAAACAGGTGTTGGTTTACCAGTAGATCAACAGATATAAAAATCACTTCAGGTTCTAGTTATTTTCAAATTCACAACCACCTAAATCCTACAGTTTTATTACGAATTTATTTATTTTCCATGTGCACAAAATCGCAACAGACACGCGATTCTATTTATGCTGAAAAAAGCACCTGAAAAGGAAACACACGAGATTCTGAGCGCTTTCGTGTATTAAACACATCTTCAGAGGACATTTGCGGCACACGTTCTTCCTTCGAGTTTAATGTGGAGAAGCCACACCCACGCTGGTGTACCGGCCGGGTTTGTGTGGTACCCTCCTCCACAATATTTGCCACACCACACCTCTCATGCAGGAAGCTCTGAGGAAAACGGGTGTACAGGCAAGCAGATGGTCCTCAACAGAGCTGAATCATAAACTCATCTTCCAACCCTTCTTGCCTGGAACATTTGGCATTAAAGAATAGTAATGATAACTAACCCGATAAAGAAAAAGGAATATGGGTGATTGGTATGAAGCCTTTAAGGACTGGTCTATATTCCAGTCGCGGGGTCTTTATTCCAGTCACGGGGGTCTGCATTCTAGTCACGGGGGTCCGTATTCCAGTCAACGTCTCAGACGGTACTACTCGGCTCTCCGATGGTCTCTTTTTGGTCCCAGCGCCGGGCCATGATAGATTTGGCGTTTGACGCATAAATTACCACACTCCCGACTGAGAGACGTGGGAGCCGTTTTAAATCACTGGAACCAGCCCCGCCAGCAGCATGATATGCATCATCTAGTCACCTCCCATTGACCCAGGTTACAGAGAGCGAACACTTTGGACGTGCTGGATTGAATAATTCGTGCCGCTCAGGGCCTGAAGTTGCACAGGACATGAAAAAGAGAAGGAACTCTCACAGTCTATAGAACACGCTGCCGGACACATCCAGTTGGAGGTCTGATACCTACGTATTCGTCTTGTCTCGCGTGATCCCGGGATCGAACTGACGCTTCATATACAACGCTATTTAGTCTGATCATCTCGCAAGATCGGGCTGTCTTTTCCTCACGCATTTATCTTCCATCTTCGTCGCCCAGGAAAAAAATAAAAATATCCGTCCGTGCAACAGTGAAGCTTCGTTCATTCTGGGTCAATCGTCTCGCTTGTCCTTCGGTCTGTAGTCCTGGAGACAACGAAGGATATTCCATTCCTATTAAACGTAGTCAGGTCTCTATTATGGACTCCATTGTCTAGTAATTAGCGTGCTAAGATCCGTACACATGGTAGAGGTTCGAATCCTGCTGTCGGAGGGCATTATGTGTTATATTATAACCTCGGTTATGTATAACATGCAATCACCTTCTTTGGAACAATAATACATTTCTTGGGACATTTTCGTAATGTTACCTCCTCGAGTAACGCCAGGAATCACGTAAGGGGACAGCTATAGTCTTGGATAGCCAGCCGGGCTACACCTGGGGTGCCTCTCGCCTCCAACAGCAGATAGCAGAGCGGTCCTATAGGGACAGAAGAGCGTCCCAACATGGCACTCTTTGTACCCAGACGCTGAACGGATCAGAGATGTATCTATAAGATCCACAGAATCACAAATGAAGATGATATCACAGCCGTCGAACAGCTCTGATACCTTGCATTAAGAGATCCTCGATTTCTCGAAAATACTTAAAAACTGTGAGACGATCAGACGACCTATCCTAAATTCACGGCCAGCATTTTTTTGTTAACTCCTTGTGGATATCTTCCATGAAAACCGTCACAATTGCTGATGGATGCTGACATCTTGGATATAGATTAATCCTTCGCTCGTCAAGATTTTGCCCTCGGGAAGGGAGTCACAAGACAGACGCCATCCCATCAACGAGTCTGTGATCTATGAGACGGGGGGGGGAAAAAAAATGACCGAAAAATTGCTTTGTACTATCTCAATCTAAGGAGACTTGAGGACTTTTTGAGATGAGGTTATTGATGACTCTATGATGACGTTACGGATGACTCTTCGATGAGGATCCTGATGACCAAGTGATGAGGACAGTCATCAATCTCTCCGGGACACTGATTAATAGACGACATCATCTGAGGCCCTTAGAGGCATGAGCACTCAGCCCCTTTGGCTTAGATTACCTACCTGTACAAAAACACCTGAGCATAATTGGGTAAACACAATCTGTCTCGCAACACCGGTCGCTCTTCAGTCAGAGTACGACGAGCAAGAAGTCAAATCCTGCTGTTCAGGAGAGAAGCGAAGGCGAACCTTGTGTGTGTGTGTGTCTGGCTCAACTCTCATGTGTCTACAGTCTGTTTCAAGATGTCAAGTTTATATAAACATCAGCATGTATGAGCTTCCCTTAAGTGATGTTAGGAGACGTTTCGACGGCAGTCGGTCCACAGTCAAAAAAGCTATTCATCCACCCCCTAAGGTTGCTCGATAGAATGGTTACGTGGCTCAGGCTAGGATATATATATATATATATATATATATATATATATATATATATATATATAGTATTAATGGCATGGCCTTTGGTGATACGGCTACACAAACAGGGCGGACCTGGTGAAGCATATCTGGGCCCCGGCGGTAACAATCTCATTCTGACATCCTTGTTACGGTCTCAGGGTCAGCTTATAGTAGTAGTAGTAGTAGGGGAGGGGAGTTGTTACCCGCGAGGTGATGATAACGCGTCAGGTTTTTACGACACCACCTTCGTGGACATAAGTTGTGGTAATGGTCGGCAGAGGTGCCACCGCCGGCAACGAGGGGCCGCTGGAAACACAGGCGTCAGGTGACGTTACTGGTTGAAAACGACAGGTTTTTGAGCTCACGCGAGAGGGTAAAACACACCTTGCAGAACATCCTCGAAGCGCCACCACCACTCAGGGTATGGTTGAATGGTTGGTTGGCTGACTGGTTGGTTGACTGGTTGACTGGTTGGTTGACTGGTTGGTTGACTGGTTGACTGGTTGATTGACTGGATCCGTAGGCGAACTTAGGGAGGGCAGACGGGAAGCCGTAGCCCCCTTACGGAAATGTTCAACGCACACCCTCCCCTCTTAAGAAAATGTTCAGCCCCCCCTTCAATTACCGTTTGAACTTTTAACTTTGCCGGGTATGTCTTCATCGTGCCCGGTCTCTCTCTCTCTCTCTCCCATTGTCTTTAATTCACAAGGCGCTGTCGCCAGTCTGTTATGTCTCCTTTACCTGAATCAGGATTGGCTGAGAGCAGCACTGTTTTTGGATTGGTCGGATGGTGCACACCCACCCTGTGATCTTTCACCCCCCTCACCCCCCCCCACCCCCCTACACTCACCCCACACACCCCCTTCCTTACACATCCCCCCCCCCTTCCCATGGTAAAAGTGATAGTGACATGGGAGAGGAGGGTTTAGAGGGGGTAGGGGGGGGGGGCGGGGGGCAGCAGGCGTTGGCTACGCTGTAACGGAAACGATCACGCTCCATTCAGTTGCGGGGTCAGTGCATGCATGGCAAACTCACTCACTCCACCTCGAGAGTCCACATTTTTGACGTTGTTCCACTTACTAGTGACACAGACAGTGTGTGTGTGTGGGGGGGGGGGGAAAGTGTCCTCTTTCACTCTCCTGTGATCACAGTATTCGTAAAATCATTCAAGAAGTAAATAAGTAAGTGAGGAAGTTCAGTAATTGAAGAAAAATTATCAAAGAAAATGATTTTGTCACGTAATAAATATTCTATAACATTTTATACTCTTAACCTCCTCTGTTACTCATGAGATAATCTTGATGCGTTTCGTAAACTGACCTCATATAATCATATGAAATGTCCCTGTGACAGGAATATCAGCGCGCCTTTACTAACTAAATACCTCGAAACAGTAATTCCTAACTCGCTGCTTATGATAACTGGATAATAATAAATCTGATGCCACATCAGTCGCTGTCTCGTACCTCTGCAAGTGAATGAATTAACCCGTTATGAACCAGACGTGTACAGTCATTTTGCAGACAGCATCCTACTCTGGTTTAAAGACCTTAACATTTCCACATCATACTGTTATCGGGTGACAGGGCAGGTAACGATCACGTTCTCCTGACTGCACAGTCTTGTCGCAGAAGCTCGAAATCCCAGGCTCAGATCCACTGTTTAGCTTTAGTTCAGCAATCGTTCAATATGACGTGTGTCATGAACGGGCATAAGGGTGCCCGTGGGGCCCCTTTGAGAGTCGTGGTTCCCGTGTATATATATATATATATATATATATATATATATATATATATATATATATATTACGCTAGTCACGCATCATGACGTCTCCCCCTCCCTCCTTCCCCCCTTCCCTCCCCCCCTCTCAACCACGGGGAAGGATAACTACATTTTTTTTCTTTTTTCCAATAACACAGATGAAAGACACATTTCCAAGTTCTGGAGTGGCTCTTGGAAGGCTCCTTTGATTTCATACACACGAGAACCAGCCTGATGTAAACGAGGCGCATTTGGTAGTGGAGGGAGAACGTTAGCTGGGTCAGTCAAGAACAGAATGTCGTCTCCGGATGTAAAAACAAGACTAACCCCCCCCTCCCCCCCTAATCCCATTGACGCATGGGGCAGGTCACGCCGATGATTGCCCCCTCAGTCCCCCCCCCCCCACCGTGAACGGGAATGATTCGAACCGAGATTCGTTAAAGTGATGCCGAATCACTGCTCGAAGCTGATGCAGTATTCATAGAATATTAAGGAAGATGAGCGAATCTTTTTGCCCGGAAATCTAAAATGTACTACACACACTTTGGATAGATTTGCGCTGACGAAGTCTGGCTTAAAGAACTCTCTTTCTTTTCGTTAATAAAGTCTTGGGAAGTAGAGTTTCAGGTTTATGGATGTGGTAGAGTGTGGTCGACACTGTGGTAGAGCGTGGTCGACGCTGTGGTAGAGTTTGGTCGACACTGGTAGAGTGTGGTCGAGACTGGAAAGATGGTTTGTTCAGCGACTTGAATTAGTCTCAGGACGACAACATGGCGGCCTTGGCTGAGGGGACGAGTCCATGTCTCCATCTTTTCCACTTCCACCCTCCCGTTCCCTCCCTCCTTCCCACACTCCCTCCCTTCCCTCTCACTGCCCCTTCCTTCCTTCCTTCCTTCCTTCCTGCCACCTCCCCCTCCCGCCACTCAGCGCCCCGCGCCTGCGCCCGCGCGCGCGCGCAGGCGCGTGATACGACCATCGCCTTTTTACAAGAGCGTGGGAAGGAGAGCGCGTCGCGCCATTGACTCTCCTCCACCCGCCATAAAGGCGGCCTAAAATAGCCAGTGATTACGGCAGATTATCGTCACATCGACCACGTGCCTACGTAAAATGGCCGCTTTGTCGGCTGCTTTATGGGATAAAAGCGGAGGGTGAGGAGGTCTCGTGCCTTGGAGGGAGCCGAAGGTAAAAATGGACTGAGTGGCTGACGACGAAGGAGCCCAGTGGGGGCAAACGCTGGGTATTTGTTGCTGGTCGACCGCCACCTGTAGCAGGGAAGAGGGCTCACGGCTTACAGCTGTAGGTGTGTGTGTTTTTTTTTTAAGTCAGCTTAAACGTTTAGAAGAAGTACGGGCGTTTGTTTTTAGTTAAGAAAAAAAAGAAGGAGAATAGATGAGGGTAGACGGGAGT
The DNA here is from genome assembly GCA_038088735.1 of Panulirus argus. NCBI lineage: Eukaryota > Metazoa > Arthropoda > Malacostraca > Decapoda > Palinuridae > Panulirus > Panulirus argus. The sequence continues at coordinate 5,194 of JAYMFT010158995.1, read as the reverse complement.
GGAGTTTTAACAGGTTCATTCCGCAATAGGTGTACGAGAGTTGGGTTGGTCTGGAACCTGACCCGAGCCTGGAAGAGTCTTCCGTGTTTCAGACTTCAAACTTTCCGTTTATTTACAGTTTTCTCTATCCTTTGTCACACACCTGGATCACACGTAGTTGCACGACAGTATAGCTAGGCACAGTCTTGCTCCTGGTGAGGATTCCTGTGAGAACGAGAGAATAAAACACCAGAAGTTATCGTCCAACAACTAGTAGTGTTTTCTGTATATAATTCCTAGGCTTGCTGGAACCGTCTCCAGCTATATATAAGACATCATATATTATATTATTAAGTATATGGCGGGAGTAACGTGGATAAAGGAATTATTTGATCTTTAATGTTTCCGAAGGCGTCTGCCTCACCCGGGAAAGGGCGAGAGGTAGTTGGGTTGTATAACAAGGCAAGCCGTAGTTGGGCAATTTATCTCTAGGCAGTAGAATGGGCTACGTCATAACACAGCTGGAGTTCTGTTGGCTAATGTCTGTTGCTAATGTGCTATTTTCATTTTCAAATAGAAAAAAAAATGTCTTAGAGAGATGATTATCTTAAATCATGAAATGACTATCCAAAAAATGGATTCTGGAATTGTCATCTGAAACCCCAAATCAGTTTGACAAAACCACTTCGTCTCCTGAGCTGGACCTAACTGGAACTCTTTAGAGATAACTGGAGTAGCTACCCACACCAATGCGCTATTCCAATTGTGCTGAAAAGTGTGTGTAACAAGTCCCAAGAGTACTGAGGCATACTTTCGTCTTCAGCTGAACGTAGGGTGATACTTTGAACCAACAGTTAACTTGAGTCTCGGAAGATGAGGCGTATGTATATAACTTTACATCCAGAAACGTCATGTCGTAGACCTTCGTTAAATCTGCATGTCTGTCTGTAACGAGGAAAAAAGGAGGTACCATTACGGCCAGTCTTCGTGTGGCTGGTCCCCACACAGAAGCTATGGGAAGCAGCAGCCAGACGCGTGCCCCTGGTCTCTAGCATTACTGGCAGGAATATAAGCAAACACCTTACATGAAAAGTGGCCGAGTAATACCTGTAAAATAGGGAGAAAGCAGCGATATCACTGTGGACAGTAGGGGGTGGCTGGAAATATTGGCGTGTTTCCCTTCCAGGATTCCTTTCAGAATCCAGACGTCTCCCACTGCACATCACCGGGAGTAAGACTCATCTCCATTTAGGAGTTTTTATTATGCGATCCATCACGACCTGAATGGCAGAACTCTCGTCCTCAGGGAGTGATTAAATGATAATGTGTCTTGTACTGAGGGAGTGCAGGGCGAAGTCGGGTGGAGGGCGACACCCACCCTCCGTCCGTCCAGGCTCCCTTAGGGAGCGCCCGAGGCTGCCACCAGCCCTCGGACCCGCACGGAATTGCAGATCAGACGGCCAATCCCACACAATTTTCTAGGTTCGGTCTTCCTCCTCCTCCTCCTCCTCTTCCTCTGGAAGGAACGCTCCTAACTTAACTGCGTACGTCCGTCGTGAATTCAGCTGCTTTTTTAAACTCCTCCGATGGACGGAAAATGTCGGAGAAGAGCCCTACGTAGGGGGGACGGGCGAGAGAGAGAGAGACGAAGACGGACGTTTGTGGCGCCGGGGAGAAAGACGTGGACCTGGACCTGGCCGAAATGTGAACGCAATTACGGAACAGCGCGAGGGAGGGAGAGAGGGAATTCCAGGCTCGTCCATCATCTGGTTTTCTGGTGCGTGAAGCCCAAGATTGTCCGGCTCCAATCCGATCTAAGGGGGAGACAAAATGGAGGGCGTGTGTCTCCCCGGGGCGTGAGCGGAGGAAGGGGAGGAGGAGATGACAAGGGGGGTGGGGGTAGGAGACGAAGAGGGGGTTTGTAGGAGAGGGGCACCGCCGCTGCAGGTCCCCTCCCCCTAAAGCCTTTGTGTCGCACAGGAGTTCCTCGTTGCCGTGAAGGACTGCGAATTTACCGCCCGACCCCACGACTGCAAAATCTAACTGCAACATTGCAAAGCCAAATAAGATCAATACAGAGTATTAGTCGCTGAGATAATCATGGTTTCGTATTTCTAGTGATTACTTTCGCCTTCGTCATGTCGATTGTATCAGTCAGAGACGAAGAAGTTCCTCAGCCATAATGGGCCTTAAATGAGACAAAAAGAAGATACATGAACTAAGAATAAAGGTAGAATTTATCTCTGACACCACCCCCGTCCACCTTTATTGGAGGCAAAGAGGAAAATAAAGAATAAAGAAGATGCAGGGTGAAAAAGAGTTTGAAAAATGATGGGTAAAGCTTCCCATCTGCCTGCTCCACACAGTCACTCACCCTCACATCCCATATCACTTTCAGTTTCGTGACTCATAATGAGGAAATGAGGAGAATGAGAAAGAACGTGAGGACGGGATAGGTGGATGGGACACGGAGGGTATAAGATGGGTCCCCTGGCCATCACTTGAACACCAGAACCCATGAGAGGAAGGGGCAGAGAGGGTTCACCGGCTCGGGGCCCGGGTTCCCTCGAGGGACCCGGGTTCTCTCGAGGGACCCGATCCTAAGATTTTTTTTTTTTCAAATCCTGCTCGAAATCCTTTTCACTTGTAAAGCAAACACCCTCGTCCCCACTTCGCCATACCTTCTTGCCTTTAGACACTCGTCTGTCTTCTGTTGGGCTCCTACAGCACCCAGGAAGCTAGCCACGTCCACTGGGCAAGGAACCATAGTTCATAAGTGTAGTGATGTTGTGTGTGTGTGTGTGTGTGTGTGTGTGTGTGTGTGTGTGTGTGTGTGTATGTGTGTGTGTCTGTGTGTGAGGAGAGTGTAGGGCAGCCGAGGAATAAGTGACGAGTGTCCTTTCATGCATCATGTATGTGAGGGATCTTTCTCAACGTTACATAATCTTCCTCATCGTTACATAATCTTCCTCACCGTTACATATTGCCCTCTCTCCCTGCAAGATCATATGTTCATGAGCTCGTTGCTGTCCTAGTTTGGGGTATTCGTTTTGCAAGTCCCGGCGGAGATAGACAGATAGATATAGCTATAGCGAGTGAGTAAAAATCCCCTTCGTCCAGGCTGTTTGTCATCATCGTCTGCTAGCAAAAGAAAATACATTTAGTGTCGTCTAAGAACTTCTCACTCTATAGAAGCCCACCATTTCCCTGCTCCTGACTGCGGCGCAAGGGGTAGTGGCGGGCGCCCAGTGATGCTGTCTTGGCCAGGGTACACAGCGCCACGAGGCCCGCCCGCCCCTCGTCTCTCCTGCCGCTACACTCACGTCCACCCTCCCTCGGCTGTGGCTCCACGCTAGACACTGTTAGTTCATAGGTCGTCAAAGACAGGGCTACTTCCCCCTCATCCTCACCCCCCCCCTAGCCCGATGGGGAGAGGGATGCAGTGTCCCCCTGAGGTGAGGGGGAAAAATATTGGGCGGAGAGGTTGCCGGGGATGAAGAGGGAGGAGGGGCGGCGGGCGGCGGCAGGAAGAGCGGCCCTCCTGGTGTCAGCGGAGGCTCTTCCGGCGGCTAATTACCCCTCGCCTCACGAGGAAATTAAACGCTGCTGCACCTGATGACCTGGGCGATACCGGCGACCCACCACCCGCGGTGGGCGACCCACCCACCGCCCACCCGCGCCTCCTGAGTCAGAGGAGCAGCGATGAAGGCACTTTGATATACACACAATTAGAGGAACAAATATAACAGCAAATATATCCTTCCCCTTCCCCAGCAGGAGACTTGCGCCACAGAAGGGACATATAGAGGATCGGTGGCACAGAACGACTGTACCGCATGAGTGGATAGTGAGGCTTTGTCACCATGAGGAGGAGGAGACAGACCGACCGACACGGATGCGTAAGCTGGTGACGCTACCACCACCACCACCACCGCCACCACAAGTGGGACATAGTCACGAGACTCCACACGATGCAAAGTGGGGGACATATACGGCAAGAGGATTAGTGGCGTAACAAGGATGTGGTTGCAGGGGGCCCGGGTTCGAGTCCAGGCCTAGGACAGGGAAGCCACCTCACGCACAGCCAGTCCATCCTTCCCCATCTGGTTGAGATGAACAGGTGGGTAATCACAGAGGGACATGAACACCACAGAGGGGGTCACGTCTGCTCAGATTATACAAGAAGCGCATCTGCAGGAGGAGGAGGAGGAGGAGCAGGGTGAGGTGGTGGGCACCACGGCCCACGGGAGGACATGACCATAGGGATCCAAATGGGGGAGACTTCGGCCATAAAGGAGTGCCTGACCGTAGGAACCAAAGTGGGACACGATCACACAGGGGGACAGCACCAGAGGAAAAACCTTCGGCGGACGAAAGAGATGATGACATGAGACGTGTAACTAGAGAGAGATGAGGGCCATCAAAGGATAACGCAGCCACACAGGATATGACCACGGGGGACTGACATAAACAAGGGTACACAATGAGAGTTGAGGCGAGGCAGAGATGACAGTCGTCTCCCTTCGTGTGCTGTGCGAACAGATAATCACAAGGAGACGCGAACCACTCCTGAGGCAGTTTTGTTAAAAAAAAGGACAAGAGGGAGACTTGTCTGCCGTGTTCCTGAAGAAGGAGGAGGAGGAGGAAGAAGAAGAACAGCAGCAGCAGCTGGGCCAGCCAGCCAGGTCTCTCCCTCGACCACCCGCGCTTGGATACACCCCTCAGGAAACTCGGGGGAAAATGCTTCCCTTTGAGGATTTCACCCCCGGAGGAGTTTCTTGGCCAATTACCACCAAAGAATCGTTCAAAAGAGGCGGGGCCAAATAAAGCCTCGGGCCATCAGGGGTGGCCAAGTCTTTGTCTGAACCCCAGCAACCTGCCTTTGTTGACTTTCCACTGGGTGAACCCCACCAACCAACCCACCAGCCCTCCCCCTCATGGAACCCCCTCCCCCTCCCAACAACTCAAGGATGTCACTCTTCTTCTCAACGTCTCTCTCACTCATTCACTCATTTTCGCTCCTTTTATCTCGAGCAGGAGGCGAGACCGTCTTACCTGGTCGATATGGCTTACAGGGTCTCGTGGGACGTGGCCTCGAGTTACAAGAAGATTTCTTGAATCTCGTTTTCTTTATAGAATTCTTCTTCTTCTTCTTCTTCTTCTTCTTCTCTCTCTCTCTCTCTCTCTCTCTCTCTCTCTCTCTCTCTCTCTCTCT
>JAYMFT010158984.1:0-12464 GCA_038088735.1 Panulirus argus | reverse complement strand
AGAGAGAGAGAGAGAGAGAGAGAGAGAGAGAGAGAGAGAGAGAGAGAGAGAGCTTCATGCTCGTGACGCCCCGTTTCAGTCCTGTATATGTACCATGTCTTTTATGTGTATAAGCACACACACACACACACCGACTAAGCCAGGAACCCATTTATCGACTAGGTACCCATTTCATCGAAGAACTCGTAAGGGAAGGCGAACAGGTCGGTTGACTGTCCCAACTAGGATTCAGACCTGTGACCATAGTTAAACACAGTTTAACTATAAGAAAACAAAGCTGTTTGCTTGCTTGGCATACACTTTTTCATGGACGGTTTATGAAGCTCACAGTGGCAGGTACAGGACTATTCTTATATCTGTCTGCACGAGTCCTGCGCGGCACAAGTCGGTTGTGGTGAGGGCAGGCGGTAAGAGTAGGGCGTCGGGTTGAGGAAGTCTCGATGATGGGGCGTGTGTGTGCGCGCGATTACTATTTGTGGGTTACGGGGAGAGAGGTTTACACTCTAGTTGCCCCGTCTCTTAACCTTAAATGTATGAACCACGTCATTACTCCTATGTATGTATGCACATACTGAAATCCTAGCTTATGCACGGTACCCAGTTTATCGAACAGCCATCAGGGGAGGATAAACAGCTGGATGGAATGTGGACCAGGATTCGAACCTATGCGGATTAGGTCCCGGGCGGCCCGTGCATGTATAACGGTCGGTAGCGCTAACCGCTACACCACTAGCTGGACTTACCTGGCTTGGTCCTCGCCCTCGAGAGGTAGTCAGTGTTTCTACAACTTGTCTTTCAACACTCGGGAAGAACCACCACAAGTCTTACCTGCCGAGAGAAATGCAAGAATTGTTAGTGTCCCTCAGGCGTGTGCTCTGTCAGGCCGCCAAGGCACGACCCTTGGGCACGACCTGACCTTGGATGGTCGTACCGTCGTTTCGAGGAAGGCACCAATAACGTAAACATGACCATAAACAAAATGGCTGTTGGTGCTTTGCCGTATTGTCTGCTAAGAGTAATATTGATACTTTAGTTGAGGGAGGAAGTGCAGCTACTGCTGTTGGTATTGGTGTTGCAGTAGTTGCTGTTGTTGGTGTTGCTAGTGTTGCACATGGTGGCCATAATGTTTGTGTTGGTGTTGTTTGGTGGTGATGGTGATGTTGTTGTTGGAGTTGCTGTTGGCTGTAGTACTAGTATTGGTAGTTATACTGTTGGTGATGGAGCCATTGTCTGTAGTCCTGGTGATGGTGATGGTGCTTCGTGATGATAATGTCACTGCTGGTGCTGTTATTGTTGCTGTTGTTGTAGGTGCTGGTGGTGTTGTTGGTAGTGATGTCGTTGTAAAGTGATGGTACTGCTGTTGGAGGTGATGTTGCTGTTGGGGGTGTTTTTGGTGATGGTAATGCTCATGGTATTCTTGGTGTGCAGTTATGGTGGTGTTACTGACAGTTGGAATGTTGTTGGTGTTGGTATGGTGGTGCTGACGCTGCTGCTCCTGTTGGTGGTGCTGGTACTGGGACTGTTAATACTGTTCTTACTATTAGAAAGACAGACAGATAAACATATGTAACAGTTTGGTTAAAACATAACATGACTGCGTATAGATAACAAATCACAAGTTTACATAAGATTTCGTAAGAGTGAATACGTTGGATAAAAACAACCGCAAAAACATGTCAGAGACAAACTTAATCAAATAACAGTGTAAAGGACTAAGTTACTGGGTACATGAATAAGAAAATTTCGTCGTAAAATTTATGTTACAAGTGAAGAAGAAAAAGTAGGGAGGTAAACCATGGGGCACATGAGCTGCTGAGTTTGGTACCGGAGGTGAAAGCTTGCACACGATCTGAGACCCGTGTTGTCCTCCTGCTGTTATCGCCGGCGCCTTTTTCTCCCTAATAAGTCAAATACTTTGTTGTTATTATTGTTGTTACTGTTTATGTTGCTGTTTTTGGCACCTGTGTTACTCTTCCTGTTTCTGCAACTGGCACTACAACTGCTGCTGTTATAACGTACACTACTACTTCTTCCATATTTGTTTGCTCTTTCCCGCGTCAGCGAAGTAGCGCCGGGAACAGACGAAGTACAGCGTCACTTCCTCACATCCACTTTTTAGCTGTCGTGTATGATGGACCAACACCAGAGCTTCTTATGCAGAGTCAGCTTCAACAGGCCGCCTCTCCTAGGTTTCCCACGACCGCTTCAATATACCCTGATTCTGCCCATTGACTGCACGTCGCACCTGTGTATCACGCTGCTCAAATTCGCTCTATCCCGTGCACGCCTTACATCTTCTTGCCTGTTCAAGCCTCGATCATTCAAAGCATCTTATATTCCATCCTTCCATCTCTAATTCGCATTCCCCCTTCTTGTCCCTTCCTCATTTGACATATATACCCTCATTGTTAGCCTCTCCTCACTCATCCTCTTCATATGTCCAGAGAATTTCAGCACACCCTCTCTCAGGTCTCCCATACATACTCCTCAACAGACTACATCACTCCTCAACAACCTACAACGAGTACTGGCCCTCCCAAACCACGCAGTCCTCGGTATCCAAGCTAACACACAACCACCTTGTCCCACGGTACACTGTTAGAGATTACCATCAAGTACCCGAACCCCTTTCTCCCTAAGGTGAAAATAGCGTCTAGTCCCATTTTCGTCTGTCAGTTAAAACTGTCGCGTCTGAAAAATTCATTATACTGCGCAAGAAAGTGAAGTGAAACCCATTGCTGGAACCAAATACCGTTTGAATAAGGGACATCAACAATGAACAAGTGAACATATGAAAATAGGTAACGCAATTAGAGATCTAGTCCCAAGTGACAGAAACAGACCCAACAGACAATAACAAAGACACTAGAGACAAAAACACAAACACAACAGACAAGAACACACAGAACATGGAACACAGACACAGGAGACAAAAGCACACACACAGTAGACAAGAACACTGGCAAAACAGAGGACAAAGACACAAGAGACGAACGCACAAACAAAAGAGATATGAACACAAAGAGAACAGGTAAGAACACACCTACATCTGACAGTAACACAGACGGGGCAGACAAAATCACACACAAAACATACAAGAACACACTCACAACAGACAGCAACACAGTCGCAACAGAGAGTAACACAGACACAGGAGACAAATAAACAGGTGCACACTCAGCAGACGAAAACACACAACCCAACACGGTCAAGCCGAGGTGGGCCCCAAAGCCAGAGCCGTCACAACCCTGGAAGGTAGACCCAGCCTGGCAATCACAGAGAAAGCTTCTACTGGGAACCCGGGCGACAAACCACCAACAATTTCTTTCTGGTGCTCTGACTCGGGAATATCTGACCACACTACACACCCCACATACCACGGGCAAATATTCATAACAGGACATCCATTTGCTGTCTGCTTAAGTGACTTGAATTTCTAAACCGCCAGCGAGCGTGTGTTTACATGCATATGTTATGTATGTGTGTGTGTGTGTGTGTGTGTGTGTGTGTGTGTGTGTGTGATTACTGCTTATGTATCATGGACACAGAGTTTCATACTGGTGTTGTCCTGTCTCATAACCCTGCACACACACCTTACCTTAAACTTATCGGGATATACAAACCCCAGCTCGGACCAGGTAACCATTCACCAACCAGCTCTGAACTACAGGATGCGAACAGCTGAGTTGGCGTTTGTAGCTCTATACAAAACTGTCTTTTACTGTATCATTTTGGATTATGTTTAAGTATACATATTACCCAGGTAGGGTTGTAATAAGTCTTGTACATTACTTGTACCTCACAGAAGGTGGTCAGAGGAATGTATTGATCAGAACGTAATAAAGAAGGTGCCCATGGCAGCGCTGGTCCTACCCTTCACAATGTTTGGCTTATTTTGTAACCCCAATACGCCGCAGGACACCCTCTGATGGCACTCCTGCAGCACATTCCAAAAACAACTTGAAATTTTTTGGCGTCATCATAGACGACGGTTTAAACTGGAAGAGTCACGTCACCACAATCATCAAATCTTCCTCATACCGTCTTTACCTTCTCCGCCGACTGTAATCACTAGGTGCTTCAGCAAGTGATCTCAGGAATGACTATACCATCTTCATTCTGACCAGTTTACCTGCGCCTCCCCAGCCTGGTCCTCCTCACTAACAGCTACCCTGAGGGACCAGTTAGAAAGAGAGCAGAAAAGGGCATGCAAAATCATCCTAGGCTCGTCTTATAGCACCCACCAAAAGGCCCTCATTTCGCTGAACCTGTCTACCATCTCCGTCTAACACCGGCAGCTCACACGGTGGTTTGGCAATAAAGTGCTGACACTAGTAACTAATAACTATCATGATAAAGTAGTGTCCCTTGTACTGTATCATCCATATCTCCAGAGAAGAAACCGAACATTGTATCATTAATGGCAGAGCTTCGAGGGCGGCCCCCAGTTGTCACCTCTGAGGGCCGTCTCCGAGGGCCACAACCGAGAGGTATCTCGAAGGAAGTCACCCCCGACGATCACCACCGAGGGTCGCCTCCTACGGTCATCCATCAGCGTCATCTGCGGGAATCACCACCAGGGGTCACTTCCGACGGTCATTACCGAGGGCCGCCTCCTCACCCTTCAGTGTCACCTGCGAGGGTCACCTCCAAGGAAGGGGGGGAGGGGTCGACATCGGGTTGAGATGATTGCGTTTCCTCTCGCCTGGTGATGACCTCTCTCTCTGGGTCCGTCTGATAACTCTCTCTTATCTCACTCCGTCTGTCTGTGCCATTTTAACTTATACATCTTTAACCGTCTCTGTCTCGCCCTGCCTCGCTGCCCCTGCGGGATTTCTCATATACTTTTAACTCGTTTCCTCAGAAATTTCGGTTGCAGACAGGCCTATGTACATTCTCATATAACCATAAGTAGATACACTCATAAAAGACACACAAACATGTTTCATTATATATACACACACTCACACACACACACACACACACACACACACGCACACACACACACACACACACATACACACACACACACACACATAAACACACAATCACACACATACACATTACACATAAACACACATTTACACACACACACGTAAACACAGACAAACACAAACACACACACGCACACGCACACACACACACAAAGTCTAATAAGTGGTATGATAGTAAAGAAAGTTCAAGAGAAAAGGCCATCAACTACAGGATTCCCTCCTCGTATAGCACAAAAAGGTAATTACAAACGTAAGGAAGCCGGGTAAACCACAGAGTCTGCGGTGTCCTATACCAGTGTGGCGGGGTAAAGATTGTAAGACAACGCACGGATGGCTTCTTGCAGAGAAGACACTACCAAAGTGAGAGATAACAGCTTCAGGGAAAGGAGATCAAAGGTAACGAACCTCTTACATTTCTAGGAATGGGTGAAGTCAGTTTTAAACACATGAGAAGGCTCGGTGGCTTGTCTGTATGTAGGCTGCCAGAAATCGATTCACGCTGCACCACAACAAGGGGCCGGTAAGAAAGCTGGATTTCCAAGCAGGAACAAGAGGAACCTCCTTTGATGGATAGAAGATAATCTTAGCAGAACTAAACAAAGGACGCATGTCGGGGGTACCTTCTCGAAACAAGTTAAGGTTACCAGCGGCGTACCACAGGGTTCTGATCTGGGACCAATGCTCTTCTTGATCTATGTGAACGACTTGCCAGAAGGTATGGACTCCTACCTGAATAAGATTGCCAATAATGTCAGGATTACGAGGGAGGGGAAAAGAGAGGAGGATTGCATCAACTTACAAGGAGACGTGGACAGACTCCAAAGCTAATCCGATACACAGCTGATGAAATTTGACCCAGGTGAATGAACGGTTATGAGGGTGGGACACAACGAAAGAGGACTGTGTGTGTGTGTGTGTGTGAGAGAGAGAGACTTGGGGGTCGACTTCATCCCTAACCTGTTGCCGGAATCCTACCTTAGAAAAGTACAGGAGAAAAACTGTCAATTGGTAAATATTAGAACTGCGTCAAAGTTTTTGGATAACGAAATATTCAGGAAACTGTTCACATTCTACATAAGACCAAAATTTAAATATGATTCTCACGTTTGGTCACTACACTTAAAAAATCACAAAGAACAAACTAATAGAAGGCAACAAATATGATACCAAAATTAAGACAGCTGAGTTGCAGGAAGAGGCTAGAAGCCTTAAATTTGCCCACCATGGAAGAGAGAAGAGTAAAGGATGATATGATCACAACCTCTGAATCTTTAAACCAGTTGGATGACGTAGACAGTGACAGTTCTTCGAAAGATGCAAGGATAGAGAGGAAAAAAGTTTAGAATTCCTGTATGATGGTGTAGAGAGCGCAAGAGATGGGGACTTACGAGCTTAGAACTCCGTCTGCGTTGCGTACAAAAAGATAATTATAAATAAGTCATTAAACACACATGTACATACACGAACGAACAAACACACATACACACACGCAATGTACACATATACATCTAGCATAGGCTAATATGTGGGTATGTGTGTATACATTAATAGGAATAAAGACATGGTACTATTATAAGGTTACGATACTGGGCAACATGAGTGCAAAACTCTCCCTCCGTAACATACAAACAGTAGTAATCACACACGCACACGCAAATGGGGCTCCGTGGTGTAAGGGTTAGCGTTACTGACCGTTAGGCATGCATGGGCCGCCGCCTGGGATCAAACCCGCACAAGTTCGAATCCTGGTCGCGGAAGCCAGTCTGCAGTCCACCTAGCTGCTCATCATCTCTTAGGTGCTGGTCGATAAAATGGGTACCTGGCAAAGGCTAGTGTGTGTGTGTGTGTGTGTGTGTGTGTGCGAGTGTATGTGTGTGTGTGTGTGTGTATCCATACATAGGAGTAAAGACTTGGTACATATATGCAATGTTAAGAGACGGTGCAATAGTCGTGCAAGACTCTCCCCGTAATATGCCAATAGTTATCACATACATGGCCATGAGTCAGCACGTCGCATGGGTTCGAACCCAGGGCGCGGCAGTGGGCCGACACAAAATCCAAATATTCATCTATCCTCTGGGGCTGGTCGATAAATGAGTACCTGGCTTGGGTTACGGTTGTGTAAAAGAGATATAGTACTATATACAAGGTTACGAGACGGGGCAACAGGAGCGTACAACTCTCTCCCCACAACAAACAAATAGTAATCAAATAGTAATCTCACACAGACAAAAATGAATAAAAATTTCATTAACACAAGAATAGCGTTCTAATTGGTGAGGTGGGAGACGTGAAGCAAGTTGACAGCCTGCAGTGTTCTGTCCCACAGATACGGCAAAGGTTAAAAAGTAAGACACACATCCAAGCCGAATCTCACCGACAGGAGATGTAAAATGAGAACTTGTTCGAAAAGTAAGAAAGCAATTCTCGAGCACTTCAGCAAGCTTATTGGATTTGTTCCAAGTCCTCATTGTCTTTTTTCGTCTTTTAACGTTGCACAGCAAGGACGCTGGATAGCGAGACACGCTTACAGTTTTGATAGTTCTTTTAAAGCCTCTCTCTTCCAGTTTACTCGACTACTTTCCAACTCAAAAGCAAATTCTTAGAAAGTCTTATTTTTCTTAATAGCCTGCTTCCTTTTCTCAACGAGCAGGGTGAATTTTTTCATTCTGACGGTAATTTTCCTAATGCGGGTAGTCCTCTTTAGTTTTAATGTCCCTTTTAAACCTTCAGCTTCCACTCCTAGTGTCATCGCTATGTATCTAGACCGTCCCTTAAATCGTCAGCAAGCGGCCTAGGGTAATCTCCCTCTTCAGACTCGCATTCAGCTTTCATCTCTGCCAGAAATCATGGCAGGTAAGTTATCCGCGAGGCGAAACGTTCCTCTATCCAAAGAAGCAGGTCTTTCGTAGTCCTTATCTCTCTCAACTTTTCGACACTACAACTGTCTTTCCCACTGAAGAAGCAACTAATTTTGGTTCTCTATCTATTCTGACTCCACCTTCGATGACTCTAACTTCCCCTCAACTTTTGAGTCTCCTACGAATCAAGCCCCTTCTTATGCTTTCTCTTTCAGCGTCCCAAAGCATTACTCTCCCTGAGCACAAGCAAGGCCTATGACCCAAATGGCATTCATCCTCGTGTTTGGAGAAATGTGCCTCTGGGCTTGTGTCTATGCTTACTCGTCTCTTCTGCTTCTATCGCTTAAAATCAAAACTCTTCCCTCTTCTTCAAGACATGTATTAGTACAGCTTATCCCAAAGACGTGTGACCATCCTAAATCGTCCAACTATCGTTCTGTTGCTGTTATTCCTACTACTTACAAAGTGCTTGAGTTTCTCGTCAATTCCCATTTTCAAGACGTCTTCGATCGCATTCTTCTCCTTAATAATCAACATGGCTTTCGCAATACAAGATCCACCGGTGACATCAGTCTCTATTTTACTATCGGCTGATCATCATATCTGAAAGACTTATGACCGGGCAAAGCATCAGGGTCTCATCTCCAAGCTCTTCCTTTTTTTGGCTTTACTCACTCACTTTGTTCTTCATGTCTAGCTTCCTCATCGGCAGATCATCTCCATAACTGCTGGTAGATCAACCTACCCTTTTTTTCTTAGCAGCGATGTCACTCAGGGTTCAGTCCTGTCTCCTACACTCTTCTTCCTTTTCATCAACGACTTCCTCTCTTTAACAGATAACCAGATGCACTTTTACGCTGACGAGTCAACAATGCATTCCTCCTCTACCTCCAATGCGCTCCATCTCTCTCTCCCGATCTTAATCTCGTATCGTCACAACTTCCTCTATAAACTTTAATTTGGACAGAATTGGACAGAAATGCAACCCGGTTAAGTCTAATGACTCTGAAACTTAATTTATACCCATCTCCCTTTCCTAGTCCCCTCAAAACTTTCTCATCCTTTTGATGGATCTGGAATTCCAGCACTCAGAGTGATAAACGTACGTGTTATCGCTGTTACGACTAACCTAACTTGAAACGCCATGTTACAGAAACAGCTGACAAAAGTACTGATCCCTCCACGTATGAAGTACTATTGTCACATCTGGGGAGGGTCTTGGTCTACACTCGTACTGGGCAGAGTCAAATCTAAAGCAATTTAACTTTTGAAACCTTTCAGACCGACGGCAAAATTTGACCCACTTACCGTACACTGCAGCTTTGGTTCACTTTATTTCTTCTAAATATCACTTTGGTTTCCGCTCTCAAAAGCTGGCTGATTGTGTACCCCACCATTAGCTTGACCGTGTAACATTCGGCAAAGCTACTGCGTGGCATGATTATTTTGTGGCCGCTGGATATTTAAGGGTGGTTCGTTGTGATGTCTGTTTCCTTCCCGACACCGCAAAGCTTTGGAACTTTTCGTCCCCACGCGTCTTGCCACTTTTAAAAAGGCAGATTTTGCACTTTATCCAAAACTCATTAAATAATTTCCCGCTTCTACTTTCTCTTTCTCTTTGACCTTTTACATATTTCTTTTCAGGCATGGCCTCAGTGTTGACTTTTGTCTGTGACTGGAGCCCCCCACACAAAAGGAAACTGGGAAAAGTAGGCATTTAAGCTGGGAAGAAATAATGAAGCTATTATCTCTCTCTCTCTCTCTCTCTCTCTCTCTCTCTCTCTCTCTCTCTCACACACACACACACACTGAAATCATCTGACAACGGTTTGCCAGTTCTGACACCTCTTGTCAAACAACGTTTTTTCCAGTTTCTTCTGAAATGACCACTCGATGGTCCCATTAGCATGCATTTCTGATGATATTCTGGACTCATATTCCATGCCACCTTTTCACACTCAGTAGAGCTTCCTCAGTCATTTCTCCCCCCCCCCCCACCCCCGGTCTTCCGACAGGTGTTCGTCCATTTTGACTGTTTTTCCTTTTTCATTTCGATAGACGTTTTGCTCCACGATAGATAGCCATATTCTAATTCCAGCTCTCATTTCATAGCTTCGCTATCACACGTTTCCTACAACAGCTTTCCTATCACGGTATTCTCGCCATCATGGCTTTCCATATGGTTTTGTTATCCGAGTTCTGACGGTCTGTTTACAGTGTCCAGGACCAGTTTTTCAGGTTCGCAATTGTTAATGATTCGACGATTGTTTTATATGTTTTTCTACCAGTTTCAAGGACTCTTTTTTTTTTTTCCTATTTTACTGGGATTTTTTTTCATTTAAAATTTCTATTTCAGGCTTCTACAAGGCTTTTTTTCCCAATTATCTTTTTCTTCCGTTTAATTTCGATATTCTTACGTCAACCTTATTCAGTGGGAGTGCCGCCAGTAGTGGCAGACGCCAGACAGTCAGGTCGCCTGGAAACGGTAAGACTTGGTGCAGCTTAGCGTTGACCCTAAGGATTCCTGGCGACACTGTGGCTTTGTGGACTAAAGAGGAGGGGGAGTGAAGGAGAAGAAGACAGAGGAGGAGGAGGAATAATATGGGAATTTCAAAATAATGAGACACAGGAATATTTGGAGGAGGAAGATAAGGAAGTTGAGCTGCAACAACAACAGAATTCAACGATGATGAAAGACAGGAGGCGAAGCTTAAGTTACAGATAAAACAAGGGGACTGTGAATAATGGAGAGAGAACACGATAAGACTAAGAAGAGCAAGAAGTAGAGAGGGTGAGAACGGGGACAAAAATGGCTTCTACTTAAGAAAGAGTAAGAGGAAGGAAAGACAGTGGACAGTGCGAGAGAAGTGAGTCTATATTACCTTTAATAATAAAGAAGGATTAAGGCAAAACGGGGGATGAAAACAGAAGAGTAAGATGTTTTTGAACAAAACAGGCATATTCAGGATAAGGAAGACATGAGATACGAAGAGAATGGAAAAGGTCACAGGAAGATAAGGAAGATGTGAGAAAGACATAAAAAATGAAGACCACAGATGCTGGTCTGTGACAAATTTGATGAGAAAAAACACACGAAAACTGTGAAGGATAAGAAAAGAATAACAGAATGGAAGACCTCAGATAACAACGCATAAATGATTAAAGAAGAAGCGAGCGGTGCAAAGTGTAGGATGGAAGGAGAGGAGGAGCCGAGGCGTGGAACGTGAGGAGCAGCTGACGACGGGAGACAAGAGGAAATAAACTGAGAAGAAATTGCTGATGGCGAGGATGATGACGCTATTGTTGGCACTGGTGTTGGTGTTGGCCAGACGAGACATTGTGTGCTGGGGCTCACAGGGAACTGCTATCACGCACCACTCTCATGACACATCATATATATATATATATATATATATATATATATATATATATATATATATATATATATATATATATATACTAGTAATATGGAGGCACGTTTAGGAAGGTACTATCACCTTGGTGTCAGGAGTGGTGACAGCAACGCAGCGAGCCAATACATATGAAAAATACATATCTGCATATATACTAAAAGTACAAATATACTATCTTTACTACCACGAACACTTTTCATGCTAATAACATATCCAGAACACTGAAAGGAGATATCTATAGGTAAATATTAGGTAAAGTGTTTGAAAAAAATATTCCTCGTCTCCCCCTTACATTATCCAAGGTAATATCATAGTTTAGTACTTTGTCATCTCTCTTTTGGCCTTGATTACCATCTGCAAACATTCCTGAGGTATTTTAGGTCCATGTTTTGGGTCCATCAGGTCTTGATAACCTACTAAAGCGAGGCACTAATGAGGTGCTGTAAGAAGGAGCCGTCTGATCGTGCGTTCCGACTGCCCAGTGCGCCAAGAAATCTCACGTGTACCCACTTTTTCTTACTTCCAAGAGAGAATCCAGGCTTTTTCTTCCTTAGAAAGGTAAGAGCTAACTATCTTGTCGCATATGAAAGAAATACAGCGCACAAAAGCAAAATTCCCCAAATGAAGTGACAGCCAGGAAGAGCAAAGAGAGTATATCCTTCCTGAGGCGCATTGAGGCGGCTTGCTGGTGCTCACACCGTCAGAAACACAAGCCTCAGTGACTGACCAGATTACGAGGAGTTCACCCTAAGAGCGTCCTATGCTTGTACCCGCAATCAACCTTAGCCATGTATCGCCTATGAAAATATGTGGAGTAGGTGGTGTGGGGGACTGATTTTTGAGGACACTGTATGCTGATAAAAATCAATTACTGCAATGAACAATCACACATAAATATAGGAGATTACTTATGAGCTTCAGGTACACAGCTGCTGTGATTGGTAGTACCCTCCTGACGCAGGGCTGGTAAAAGATTATGCAGATCGTGGCAATAAACACTAGCGAGCACAACGCACGACAACCACCTCTTGCCAATATCCCTTGTGACTCCCACGAATTTTCACACACCAAGAAATATATCCAAGAATTGCTATCAATCGAAGTAGACGTTAAATCTCCTGATATATATATATATATTATATATATATATATATATATATATATATATATATATATATATATATATATATATATAT
>JAYMFT010158973.1:0-12464 GCA_038088735.1 Panulirus argus | reverse complement strand
GCGAGATATATATATATATATATATATATATATATATATATATATATATACACATAATAAGATACATGGTGTAGTTTTGGGCAGCAAGACAAAGGAGAGGCAGTATGCTTACCTAGCGTCGGGTAAGAGTGTTTGTGTGTTACATGCCAGCAATGACAATCGCGCGAGGAATACTCAGGTGGAATCCTCCAGACGACAAATTCCATTTTACGTTACCAGCGTTAAGGTGACACACGCACGCAGGAGCACGCGAGAGAACAAGGAGGACGCTGTGTTCTGGCAGACTGAGGGGCGACCAAAGACATCCATCCTCCCATCGAGCTGCACCCTTCAGGACTGCAGCTGAATATTCATTTCATTCCTGGGAGGCGATATGAAACTTCCGAGGCCGAGGTGCAAATTATACACGCCACGCGTCCTCGTCATGTACACGAAGAGGCTCTGACTACCCATCGCACTCTGCACCAGCCAACTTCTATTGGCCATCAAGCTTAAACACTCGCCCGTGCGGCCGAGGGGGAGGAGGAGGAGGAGGAGGAAAAGGGCACGCAACCTGCCTGTCAAGCCGGTGGCCAGCGTGTATCGGGTTAGCCCGCGGCCCTGATCAGCCACAACCGCATTAGCGGCCAACATCGCGACAGGAACTCGATTACCTGAAGCATATTATTGTATTTGGCCGGAAGACCGTCGCCGGCGCAAGGCCTGCTGCCTTTCCTGCTTCAAAGTTATCCAGTAATGAGGAGAGGCCCTGCGGGAGGACGTTCTTCAAGCAACCCGACACTCCTGAACACGGTCATCTTCCGGAGCAACCTCCTCAATACAGTTCCTTACGGCCACAGCTAACTCTGAATGCAGGGAAATACAACATACTAGTGATACAGAAACCCACAGTCGTAAATTTGACTATATACGGAAATTTCATTTCAATCAACATCTTTCAGCTCACCTGAGCTTATGTATAATCATGTATAATCATAGAATAATAAATAAAACTTCTTAAAAAAAAAATAATACCCAAAGAGTTCCTCCTATTACCCTTAAATCTCTGAGCACAACGGTACAATACATGGGTATCATGATATGACCTCTGACCTGACCCTTCGAGGCCGAGCCATTAAACCCAGAGGTCGCACCGTTGTGCTCAGGGGGTTTAAACCGTCGTGCTCAAGGGACTAATCCAACATCAACTAGACTCCAACTGCACCTGGCCGACGGCTCCTCGCTGGATCCCCCCCCCCACTGGGAAGTGTCTTGACGAGCTCACCACGAAGTTTAACCGAGGTTCGTTCGGCATTTTTCTATCCCGACAACGACGTCCTCCTGAACTTCCCCGGCAGCAAGTTAACTCTTCATGAAACAAGACACAAATGATTAAATCACGTAAGACGCATTCCCTGAACCTACCAAGCTAATCCTCCAAGTTCACGACCGGTCTGCAGGAGAGTTTGGCACGTCCAGGGCGAGGTGAAGACGCCAAGTCGTCCCCAACAAACCCGTTCCACCGACCTAAGGACGTGCCCCAAGGAATCCGGGCTGCAGGTACGGTATGGTATCTGCCACAAATTTCTACAGCCAGACGAAAGTTGGTCCAGAGTGGCGGGATTTATACGCCGCCTCCCTCTCACCCTCCCTCCCTCCCTCCCTGCGTCCATCCACCCGAGCCAGCCCACACAATCTTCTCACAACTTCCTAAAATACGAAGGACAAAAGTTGCCCTTAGAAAGTAAAAAAAAGAAAAAAAATCTCACTTGCGGTTCAGAGCCGCTGACGTCGATTCAGTAAAACAAAAGCGGCCGTCGTGGAAGAAAAATTAAATAAGATTTCCATAAAAAGAATAGTAGCAGTTTATCGCGGTGACTCTTATCGGCTCTACACACAAACCCTTTAACGGTCGGCTTCAAAGAAATGAAGAAAAAAACGTACGATATCAACTCAAATCGTCCCCTGGGGGACGGGGAGAAAGACTACTTACTACCCACACGCCTCCAGCATGTCGCAGAAGAGGGTATGCGAGGAGCGGGACTGGATATCCACCCCTATTGTATAATCACCTTAAAAGCAAGAGGAGCAAGAGGAGGAATTTTTTTTCCTCCGAAAAGAAAAGAACTCCAAAATGCTCATAACTACTGACGAAAACAACGCTGGTGGAGCGGCCGTCCAAGACCAGGAACTGGAAGCGGAGATATTAAGTCCCATGAAGAAAATTGTGGACGTATCGTCCAAAGGGCAATACACCAACATGTCGTTATTCCGGGTACGGTGTGTATGAAGCTGATTCACCAACACCGTCTGTGTGTTCCTAATTAAGCGAGGTACGTACGAAAACATTAACCATGTAATTATCGAAATAGTCACGGTATGGCAGGATATTTGAGCTCCTATCACAAATCATCTTCCAGTCTTAAACAGATGAATTCTCCTCACCAGTTAACAAAGACCACGGCTCCATAAGTGCCTACAACAACATCCGCGAGAAGACACAAAGACCACCCCAGAATCACGTAACATAAAGGAGCATACTGGAACGTTATTAACACACGCTTCGAAAGTTTATAAAAACAAAGTAACTTTTTCTTAGTTACACTAGTGCGTCATCGGGGACAAAATGGTTCCACACACTCTCTCGCCCCAGCTCCACCTGAGGCGTGTACATACAACCCCAGCCTCACGATTCTGTCTGAGTAGTTGTGTTGTGGGGCATGTTGTTGTTTCATACGTACAGTCTTCCCCACTACAAGTGTATTCTCCTGATCATGTAAGATACTTTACTTACAGGATAGGGGCAAAAAAGTGTTATCAAATGGGACGGAAACTTTACTACCGCTATTCATCTGAAAGTAAAGAGCATATTCGGTAATATCAGTGTCCAAAGTTATTTCATGTCGGTCAACGTCCATAATTAAAACAGCGACACTTCCATCTACAGCTAAAGTGAAGGAGACTGGCAACTTTATTTTCACAGGAAAAAAAACAAGGGAGCCATTTTGCTCGACGGGCCCATTTTTCATTCAGACTCTGAAATGCGTTAGCAACTCTTCTGTCAAGTTAGGCGACGCAGTGGCGGCCGGAGTCTGGGGCAAGAATACGGCGAACGTCGCGATGGCTGAACCCTGCATCAGCCGGGGCTACCATATTCATCCATAGCGAGCGACAGCGCCTACCCCCATATCCCCAAATCTCTAGGGGACTTGTCCATCTCCATCCAAGATGTGAATTTCCCAGCCCCCCTTCAAAGTATGGAAGGAACATCCTTGTCCCCATACATTATTTACTTCCAAAAGTAACTTTCTTCCCCTCAGTACCAGCGAAGTACCGAGTGGGTGTGTGTGTGAATGTGGATGTGGGTCCCGGGCCGAAGGTAGCAACCAAAAATCTATATGTTCGTAATGCAAGGGTCTACAACGGCACGGGGAGCCGACTCACTCGACGGTGTATATAGCCTCTCCAGGCACTCGACGGACGGCCCATACCGGCGCGTTCCAAGCTCCCCCCTCTCCCCCTCCCCGGGGGGGGACACGGGCTTCGGGAAATTCATTATTAACGTCGGATAATTGATTCCTGATGGAGAATAAGCTGGATGACACTCTACTCATCCCGCCTGGTTAAAGACGCGACACGCTTTCAAGGCGGATTTGGGCGCATGGCGGAGACGAGGGAGGAGGGGAAGAGGGAGGAGAGATGGACGGGAAAGGGGTAAAAGATGACGATGATGATTAATAATAGGAGGAGGAAGATAGGGTGGGTAGGGTGGGAGGAGAAGAGGAGAGAGAAGAGGGACCACAAACTAATCATAAGTACAAAAGCCGAGGGTGTACAAGGATGAGGATTACAAGAGGGGCGGAGGTAATGCGCTAAAAGCAAGATTAAAGGGAATCTGAGAGGAAATGGCATACGTCAGACTGGTGGCGTTGGCAGTGTGAATGAGGCTGTGGAAGGGCTGTAGGAGTGTGACTGGGAGCGACGTGGGGTGGAGGAGAGGAGCAGGAACACACCGCGACCTGGGGCTGCGACAGCGGGTTGTCGGACCCGAGGTGCAGAGACACGGACGGACCTTGGACTGGTGATAACGAACTGCCACCCAAGAAAGCAACTCATCCCTAAGAAAAAGTGATGTGGACGCGAAACACACCAGCCACGGGTTCGAGTCATTTCAGTAAACTGTTACTTACATGAGAACGAGAGTATTTGAGAGAGGGCAAGCAGGAGAAAATAGATTTATACGGGTAAAGGAAGACATAAGCTCTTCCAATAAGGGATGGATAATGAAGACAAGACGACGTGCACTGAGGAGGGCAAGTGAAAGTCACGCGTAATACTTCACAGAGGAAATCCTGCATGTCAACAGCTCCCCAGTCCACGCCCGAAATTCGTTCCCCCGCTGGGAAGACTGGTGTAGACCACCTGGTAAAATAATGGGTGTAGACGACTTGGTAGAGCAACATCTCTAAAAGCAAATGATGCCCCATAGACAATAATAGGAACCAACCAAGTTGACATTAGGTGTTTGAAAATGTTCAACTCAGCACCTGCAGAAGAATCTCGCTATAAGAACCTCACTGGAAAAATAACGCACTGAGTGCACCTGAAGAGCCAAGTTGTGGAGGATCAGTAACCCTCCGGCCCAGAACTAGCCAGACCAGACGGAAGGAGCAACAGAGCCATAAAAATCAACGTTAGGGTATATGCAAGGTAAAGAAAACGTAAGGAAAAACGGAGGAGCTTATACGAAACAGATGACATTACGGTAAATACATAATCACACACACACACAATAAAAACAGTGCATACAGACACGAAAGCACACCTACAAGGACACACTCACATGTACACACGAGCTGTGATCAAATCGAATACATACATACATGACACGTACAATCAGAGGACTGAGATCCCAGCACTTACACGGCCACACTGCCCCTTCCAAAACCTCCTCTGGCTCGACCAACCGAACTTTACTCGGTCGGCGGACACTGGTGCATTCATCAATCCCCAATTTTGCCAGTTAAAGGCAATTACTCTAGTTATGGCCCAGGCTGAGGGAAGAGTTCCTGGGTCCCGTCTCTCCCGAGAGGGTGATACAGCACACGCACGCAGCGCCGCGCTGCACGGAGCTCCGCTCCACTATCTCCCCCTCTTCCGTTCAGACCTGCGTTCACGACGCAGCCAAAACGGAGGAAGATGATTAAAATCAAACATGCCAATTATTCTTTTGCATGAGAGTGCAATCAACGCAGAATATCAATACACAAAGTAAACCGATAACCAAATATTCTCCAGACAGACATTTAGCAGTTATAACTCTATATGACAGCTTTAAAAGAGTCAATTTGTACCGGAGGACTATTCAAGACAGATCATAAATCCAGCAATACGTGTTTCGTGTTATCCTTAATATAATAAACTTGTAGCATTCTTGAGACTAAAAACGATGAAGATTAGACGAATGATGTTATGAATGTGTGGTCCAACCGCCTGATCTGTCCGCAGTATCTACCAACTGCATTACGAACCCACAACATTACTGTCTCTCTCTCTCTTGCATTCATCGTTTATGGAAAGAAACATTTCTAAAGGCAAAAAGATCACTTGCAGAAACTGGTTCTCTCAAAGCGGTTAGCACTGCAGGCGGTGATTACTGGCGGCCTACACCACAACCACCAGAGCAGTGAAAGTTCTGGTTCCGAAATGAGTGTGAGTATCGGTGCCATCATCCCCTCGTGTCCCTCACGCTCCTCGTACAGTTCCACCTCCCCCCCCCCCCCCCACACACACACACACCCACACCTCTCAACTACTCACGTTCACCACTTTCTCATCTTTTACAGTTACCATGATTTAGTCATTTTAAGTTCCTGAGTGTTAAACCTGTTCGGTAAACGAGCTAAACTCTTCGATCACCGATGTCATTTCTCACGAGAATCACCACAGCCAGCTCTCTACAGTCGTCTCTACAATCATCAGTAATTCTAACTTTGCAATTACCTGCAACCGCTACAATAAACTATACCATCCACACCAAACTCAGGAGATACGTCGGCCTGTGGGCTGCGGTTTCCAACACTTTGGTCGACCGACGACCAAATCCAACAGCCTGGGCCCAGCCAGGGCTTTTGGGGGGAGAGAGAGGGAGGGAGACCCCCACGAAGACTTCACCAGGGATTCACCTAACGTCACCATTCCGTGGTGGTACGTAGGCCTACGAGCCGCGGGGCCCCAACGGCCTTGCCGAGCAAGGGAGGGGGCAACATGGCAGTCTGATCTCAGGCTGAGGCGTGGTGTGGGCGGACGGGGGCCCGCCCCGCCCCGGAACCATCACTGTGTGTTCGTAAGGAAAGGTTGAACAATATGAACACTACCATGGCCCATCTTCACCTAATCTCACCCTGATTTCTCTCCTCTGAATCTCCATGAATCATCAATTTCTGCTACACCCAAACTCGGAGGGCAATGTACTAAAACAAAAATCAGTTTTGTAATAAAGTAGCAGCTATAGAGATAATCCCTAAAATTCCCCAGGGTGGTTAACTTTGCCGCGGTTCGAAATATAAACATCGGATAATCAAAAAACTTTTGAATGTCCTTATTATTAAGGACGCGAAGACCCGCACCATGGTATAACCCCCACACCACGCCATCCGACTCGACATAAACATTGAAAACTTGATCCAAGAAAGGTCGTCACATTTGGTGCTAGGCTCCTCCGCCTGCGGAGCAGCCTCTGTCGCGCGACGCTGCGCCCCGAAACTTTCAAACAATGAAATTTCTAAAGCTACCTATTTTTCTCCCTCCCCGACTCCCTCAGACACAGACTCAGACGACGACGTTTTGTAAAACTTTAATAAAGTCGCTCCTTAATCCCCCCCCCCTCGGTCTGTAATAACAAGCGAGAGCGATCATTCTTTAATAGCCGGCCAAAAGTGCGCCTCAT
Source organism: Panulirus argus (assembly GCA_038088735.1). Taxonomy (NCBI): domain Eukaryota; kingdom Metazoa; phylum Arthropoda; class Malacostraca; order Decapoda; family Palinuridae; genus Panulirus; species Panulirus argus. The sequence goes on along the minus strand of JAYMFT010158973.1, from coordinate 5,536 downwards.
CCCCCGGTTTAATATGAGAACGCGCTCGCTCGTCACCAGATCCTCGATAAGGGATATTAAATTTCCTTGAAGTTTTGGGGAAGCGGTTCAGTGGCCACGTCTGGTTACCCGAGTCTCATTAACACACCGGGAACTGCGCGACGGGAGGGAGGGTCGCAATCGTTACTCCACGACCATCGACCACCACAGGTTGAAATTGACTAATAAAATGAAAATATTACTTTATCAACGAAGGCATAAACAGTAAAGGGTAAATGGGGAATGTCTACAAGTGAATATACCGGCGATGCCTACAACGAACACGCTGAAAAATACATCTAATAAGGTATAATCAATTAGAAAGAAAAACATATACTACATTGACAACAGAATTAGATTTTCGCTAATTTCACTTTGGCCTACACAATGACAGGCCCGATCGATGACGGGATACCCTCCGATGTATCATTTAATTATCGGAAGCAGAGTATACACCAAACCGAACCTTAATGTATTACCTCGGCATTGACTCTCGCCAACAGAGGAACATACAGGTAAGACATGACACCACTTCGGTTCTGTCGGTTACATTCACGAAAAAAAAATTAATGCATACATACATACACATATACATACAACAGTATAAAATCCAATAATGCAAATGCTATATTCCCTTTTTCCCTTTTTCGAATCAGAGGGACTGAGAAACCAGAAGGAAAAAAAAGAAAAAAAAAAAAACTGGCCAGGACTCGATAATCAGAACTGTCAGTCAATGCGCTCTGAATATTGGAGAGAAATTTATTCCTTAAAGATACGAGACCAGTCCCATTACGTTCACTGCATACAGTCCAGATCAATAGTTGAAGAGGAGATGGAGGTATTATAGAGAATGTACCGTATCACACGCTACTCCGCACACTCTATACAGTATCCATCCGACAGAGTGTATACCTGGTGCAGTCTTCGGGGGTGGTACTTCATCCCCACAGCCAGGGATGGGCCCAGGTTGCTGGCTGGATTCGGTCGTCAGTCGACCAAGGCTGTGGGAAGCCGCAGCCCTCAGGCCTACGTAGCTTCCACAGCCAGACTGGTCTGGTTCACTTTGTAGGTAACCTGTCAGTTCCTCATGGTAGCTGGCAAGGCGTTGAAGTGTCTTTGGCCCCGAATGTTTAAGGTGTTCTCACTTTTTGTGCATATCGCACCTCTAGATTTATGAGGTAGTATTTTACAAAGTCATCCCTGCCTGTCGTGCCAGTAGGATGTCATTTCCGAATGTAAGTTAGGAACCATACCTTCTAGGATTTTCCCAGGCGTAGATGATGGTATTCCTCTCCCGTCTGCAATCCAGGGAGTATAGCCTCAGAGACTTCAGCATTTCCAAGTAAATTTAAGTCCTTTACCACATCAATACGGCTGTAAGAGATTTCCGAACATTTTCCAAATCCGCAATTTCGCCTGAATCGTAGGGTGATGTCAGGAAGGAACAAATTCATTTCGTCAAGGAATTAGCTCTTTCAGTAATATCAATATTCCTTTCCCTTCCCTTGTCTTGAAGGTATGCAGGATCCTGCCTGCTACCCTTCTGTATGACGCAACCGCTTTTTTTTTCATGTTTTGCTAAAGGCTAAGCCGTTAGACATTACGACTCCGAGGTCTTTCACATTATTCAACTGGTTTTTGATGGGGCCTTACGTCTGTCCGAAATTCTGTGTTCTTTTGATTTCTTCATTTTCCCCATGACGAGGAGCTGAAATTCATCTCCACGGAAAAGCACGTTGTTCTCAGTTTCCCAGGTGGAGACTTCCTCTATGTGGCGTCCCACATGGTGGGCACGTTACAGTGTGACGAGAGTTAGGCAAGGCAGCAAATGTGAAGAATAAGCAACAACACGCAACAGTCAATTCAGACGTTCTTCCACCGTGCCCTGGACGCGTGCGTCCACCTCCTTCACCATTGCCCTGGATGCGTGCATCCACCTCAAACAATTCCTTCACCACGCCCTAAATGCGTGCGACAGTCTGCGCATAATTACGACGCGGTCGAATCGCGAGAACAAACTTGCTTAATCCGGTATCAGACGATACAGCCTGGGGTTACGAAGGGTTCAGAATCCCCTTTCCCACCCTTCAGCATTATGTCAGCGGGTGGCAGCTTGTGAAATGTTTCCCTCAACACAGGAGGCGCAAGGGGGCTCAGTCAGTGGAGGTACTTGAACACAACCAGAAACAAAACAATTACTTAATCACTCTCGGAAAAGGAGCTCGAATTTGAAGACCATGAAGAGAAAAACCACACACCAGATTCTGTTGGTGTTGAAAAGAGGAAATCTTCTGAGCTCATCACCACTACGACAGACCCAGCAACTGGCCGGCGGAGCTATACGGACCACTTCCTCCTCTTGGACGGGGAAGACAGACTAACACCCAGCTCACTTATCATCAGCACCATTAAGGGGGTGGCTGCTATAGCATGGGGCAGCAGCCCCAGCAATATATCCGGCGTGTGGCAGGCGGGAGGAATGGGCTCCACGACCCCTCCACCGCCAGTTTACATAGCGAGCAGCCCTGGGACGCTTAATTCCCTACACTATTCTCCAGTCAAATTTACCCAATATTACACGCAACACATGAGGCTCTCCTCGGCAACACACTCCACTAGTTTTTCTTTTTACTTCTTTGATGACGGCCAGTGAAGCAAATTTGTAGGCATTTCTTTTCTTATTCGTGATAACACGGCATCACTCACTGTACGCTGTAGCAGGAGACGACAGCAGGAGGTGGGTTAATGACCCTTCCCCATTCCGGACTGCACGGCTCGCCATAACAGGCTGGGTGACGGGGCATTTGATGCAGAATTACAACAACATCCTGTAAGTCCACGCAAGTCTTCGAGACATTTCTCAGCTCATAAAAGCTATACTGTTCTGAAGACAAATTAATTTACGTAAACTTTAAGATGGTTTTGGAGGTCTTCTACCCTCACACCCACTTCGTTGTCGTGCTCTGCTCAGTCAGGCTGCTGGAGGCCGCGGACCGTACGCCTACGCAATCGCCACATCGTGGTAGGTCCGCACACTAGGCTCAGAATGCGTGATTTGGATGGACATCAAGTTGACCGCGCCGTCTAAGAATGAAGCAGCCACCCCACAGCCAATTTTCCCGTCTCAAAAAGAAACTTAGGGAGACGGAGCTATTGGAGAAAGAGGAAATCAAAGAAGACAGTAAGAGTATAAGGTGGTATAATCAAATATATGACAGGTGAAGCATATTAAACGTACGGAGAGAATGGGCCTAACGATATTCATGTGATCAGATTAAATCTAGTTTGCAACTGTGGATGGGAATATGGAGAATATACAAGTTGCGAGGACGATGATAAAAGATATCAGATGTGTTTTACGGAAGAAAAGGACACAGGAGAATGTAACGTACTTCCTAGGTTTAGAACAAGAGACGATGATGTAAATAATGCTATTTCTTATTAACATAACGGATGACGAGGCTGCTAAACGTTGGAAACATGTGAATAAAATTGTTACGTGATGCCTCCATCAACGAAGCCACTTTAAACTGGTACTACGGTAATGCTGGCACCTCATCCTATTGTACAAGACGTTCCTTCTTCTCCTGAGAATAAGACTTTTGAAACCGGATCAGTTCCTTGTCGTCAAGTTCACCCAATTAAGATGCCGTCTCAGCTGGATCTTTGGCTCGACTAAGGAATGCAGTCCACACGCTCAAGTAATGGTGTGTCACACTTTCTTCCAGGCCAGAGGGACGGTACCGGACCACACTGATGGCAGGCCAGGCCAGAGGGAGGGTAACTGGCCAGACCAGGAACGGACCAGGTTAAGAGGAACTGTAGATCACCAGGCACGATGAGGGCTATGCGAGTGTGACGGAAATTCACGTCATATAATAAAAAGCTTTAAGAGCGGCTGCCTTGAGAGAAGGATGCGGCAGCTGTCATGGGAGGAAGTGAGCAGTTGTTACCGGGGGAGGGGAGTGAGGAGGAAAAGGATAAAGGAAGCGAGTGTAAAAGCGCTACAGGACGGAGGCTGCAGAGGGCTGCCGCCTTCAAGAATAGACACTTCATCTACCGTTAGCTCCAACAGACCAGCGTGTGTTCGAGACATCATCGCACTTTCCCCCCCTTAACGATATAGAATCCTCGGTAAATATTTCACATCTGGTCATAAAAATTTCTCTCGCCAGCCGAGGCACAACTGAGAAATATTACCCATTGATGGCGGCAGTTTCGCCGAAGCGCTGGCAATTCATTGCAGGGGAATTTCGCCCACTCAACCCGCCGGACGGCCGCACCACCCCAACCGAAGAAAAGAGAACGATACGACTAATCCCGATTTGATCCCTCGACCTCGACGGTATGACCCCTGACCCTAAGAGGAGGTCAGGTCAAGGAACAGGCCAACATATCCAAAGGTCTTCCCATCGAGCTCAAGGGGTGTACACAGTCGGTCTCCCGAGCAGCACCGCCGGGCTCGCGATGGGACTGTGTCTCAGCACGTAAACCGACAAGCTGCCTCGGCCATGATAGTGATGACTGCAGCAGCAGCAGGTGCGGCAGGCGGCTTGTGGCGGTCATCATCGCCGGCCGTCATCAGTCATCATTACTCCGGCACTCTTAACTGCTTCCTACCCCTCTACACACACACACACACACACACACACAAATTTCCCTACACTTCGACTAAATGCAACTCTCCCCCTACCACACCGACACCAGAACACCTCCGTGCGCCGCAGTAGACGAGGCGATACCCAGTGTATACACGGCTGGGCGGTCGTGTCGAGCTCGCGCAAGGTTATCGGCACATCGTCTTCCGACCTCCACTGACACAGACGGACCCCGCGTCCAGCAGACACGCCGGAAACTCGAAACTCTGACAACGGCGAAACTCGCCGATCCCATCCTTCTGGCATGTAGGAGAAAAGCAACAAAATACACAGGATAAAGATAAGGGAAACCCAAACATCGCGAGTGGGATAATGTTATCGCGATGATATAATCTTAAGACCGGTGAAGAGGGGCATGGAGGTGAAAAGGGAGATGGGTTGAGGAGGCCATAGATATAGCCTCCACCAGATACGGAACAGAAGGGATCTGTCCAAATGACTCCAGATCAAATCGTCCGTTAAATTGAAGCACTTTTCGATGGTCGTATGGATGGAGGAAGAGACCCCCTCCTCACGGCCAATTTACTCCCAATCAACAATCCACAACTAGAAAAAGTATATTTTCGTAATTCTCTTTTTTAAAGGAATCAAGTGTGCAGACAAACTGTGGCTAAAAAGTGTTTGAATACTATGATGGGTCAGTAGTAATTGAGGAGTGCCTCAAGTCATATGACACAGGCCAGGCAAGGGTGCCACTGAACCATATACCACAACAGTCCCAAATATAAGTAAATTTACATCGCCCAACCATAGCCGCAAACCTCGCCCCTCGCGTATAACATTTTGATTATCTATCTATCTATCAACATATATATATATATATTATATATATATATATATATATATATATATATATATAT
>JAYMFT010158962.1:0-12464 GCA_038088735.1 Panulirus argus | reverse complement strand
AAAAAAAAAAAAAAAAAAAAAAAAAAAAAAAAAAAAGAAAGAAAGAAAGAAAGAGGGGGGGGGGGCTCATCTCAACAACAGTAATATCTGGTTTGAATTCTTCTTTATTTGAATTCACATATGTTGAAAAGGAGAAGTGTTTGGGAAACATGGTGTGGTATTGGATTCAGGGTGGTACTGGATCCTGCCTGTATGAGGTTACACAGCAATTGAGAAGTCACCTTTGGCAAAGCTAAAACATCGGGAATACAGTCTCATCAAAGAACTTTTCAATGCAAAGAATTCCATCAATTCCCAGCACCTGGAGGTAGTGCAGCCTTGGAGCTGTAGGAGCTCCTGGAGTAACTCCAGGACCCTTTCTAGAAAGTGGTCCAGGGGCAATTATAATTGAAATAAATTAAGATGTCCAGTATTACTTTTGTTGATGTATATCATAATACAAGTGTGAATTTACAAGCAAATGATTCTTTGCAGAATTATTGCAAGCTAATGGATTGCGGGCCATCCCAGAATCGGATATTGGCCTTGCTGTCCTTTATGCAAGTACACAGGGCCACTGTAATCCGGCCTTCAACGTGTCCAGTATCCTGCGACGTACAGGATCTACTACATCACAGATGACTGAGGTGAGATAATGCAATATTGGGTTTAAGAGTGCAGAAATGAATGGAAAGTATAAGTGAAGCATGAAAAATTTTGGCTGTCTTGATCTTTGTTACTAATCATGAGTTGATATTTATGATTTTTCTGTAATCACCTTGTGATGAGCCTGTTGGTCTTTTCACTAATGATTATTTTCAAATTCATCTCTTGATATGCTCACCCACTGACAGCACATCACCCCCTTGCACATTCAACTTTGTTTCCTGCTTTTCCTTGTTCCCTCCCTGCTATCATTAGACAGTATGTCAACAGGAAAGTCTTTGGGGAATAAAGCTTTCAGTTTGATTCTTTCCATGGCAATGGCACCCCAGAGGGATCTCTTTGCCACCAGAACTAGTGCATTTCTGTTGATGTATGTAAACTTAATCCAGTTTAAGACATGGGTGCAGTTGCAACAGATGCTTTGTCTTTGGATTAGTTATCAGAACCAGATTTATTTTCTTCCCTAGTGCATTTTCTGAGAAAATTTCTTCTCAGTAAGTTGGTTTTTGTAATTTATTAATGCTGGTAGACCTGAAGTTGGACAAACAGTCTTTGTGCCTGAGACTTCTTCAGCTATACCATACTCCTTGAGATGATACTTAGGCTCATCTAAACCAGTTCAGCATTTTTGTAGGACTTTGACCTCAAGTCCTGATTCAGGAATTTACTTGTATGGATTTTCTTAAACACTTTTTCTGGCAGATGTCTGGGAAATGCTTAACAAAACACTTTTTCTGGCAAATGTCTGGGAAATGCTTAACAATTGAAATGACTGTTTACATAATATTTGCCTTGCTACTCAAGACAGTACCAATAGGTCTGGAAAGCTTTCTGGTCCTTCCTTGAAGAATCTGATGTCTTGGATTCGACTCAAGCCTTATGTTTAAAGTTTTTCTCTAACCTTTTTCATGGCAAGAATAAGACTAGTAATACTTTTGAGTCTCATAAGAATGCCCTTCTTGGATCCTTATCTCTGGATTTTGGTATTAATCTGACAGTTACTGTTTGGGATAAATCTCTTCAGCAACTTTTCTGAGGAGACTGGTTACTTCTCTGTTGCTGCCTAAGTGGGAGCTTTCAAAAGGCCAATACTTTTTGCAATCTGATGGTTTTCTGGAAGTTTAGGTCCTTAGTGTTATCTTATAAAAACATTTGCATATAGCCTTGGGATGTAAGAATAAGGCTTCTGAACTGGACACACTTTTCAGACACAAGAATCTTCTCTTTGCTTGCAATCTCTTATGGGTTAAGATAAACCCAAAGTAGAGATTTTTGGCTTCTCCTGAGTTTAGAAACAACCCTATTGTCATCCACTTTTGGAGGACTGTATTAACAGATCTCCTGCCTAATGTCTAGTTAATCTCTTAAAGACCTTTTGGACTTCACCAGTGGTTACTGAAGGGGCCATGTAAGTGTGCATCCTAGAAACATGAAACCCCTTTCAACAAAGAATATAACTACAAGGATTAAAAAAACTTGTGTTATTGGCATGACCTGGACTTTATCCTAGATTGCACTTGAGGAAGGAGGCCTTTGTCTTTTTATTTTTTGTGAAACTTTTCTTTTCAAAAAATAAAAAAAAATAGGAGTCTAGCAGTCATCTGCCACCTTTATCAGACAGTACTTTGTAGAAACTGTAAATCTACTCTGTGTGGCTCTGGGGAATCCTCCTTCATGAGAGACGGATTCCAATGTGCCTCCCAATCACCAATGAAGTATTTGCTGTTGCGTTTAGTCATCTGATTTGAAAGTTTTTGTGTAAACGTTCCTCCTTCATTTGTGTTTGCTCTTATACTTACAAAACAGACTGCAGAGAAGACAGATTTATGTGTAGAAAATTGAAGAACCTATTCTGTTTGAGGTGATGCTCTGTAAGCATTCTATCTTGGTTTTCTTACCCTGCCATGCCTTCCCCTCTCTTTTTTCAAGCTCATGGGATTTTACCTTAGAGGGAAAAGTTTTAACAGTTTTCAAACCTTCATTTTTTCTGTTCATCCCACTTGAGCTTGTTATACAAATGCACACACACCACCATGACATTCTGTGGGTAGTGATGCATATATGTAGTGTGAAATCATGCCTGAGAGAAACAAAAAAGTGTTTAATTATGTGTACAATATATAGAATGATATCACACTTAGGAAAATCCTAATTATGATATATAGACAATGAGCATGCATGCCAGACATAATTACCATACTCTTATACAGATAAGTGGCATCCATGCCACCAGCCCAAGCCCTCCCTCACCCACTCAATGCAATCCTAAACTAATGTAGAGAAAGTATACTCTTCTTTTTTGGTATTTCCTTCATTAATATATGATATAGGCATATTCAGTAAGGATTTACTAGCAAGTTAAGGGTTAATTTCTGTGTCCTACTGTGTTCATAATAATATGCCTTTCAGTGTTCATTGTGTTTCATTATAACCAGTGTTTTAATCACATAAGACCTTCCTATTGCAAGCTTGCAGTGCTCTCAATATCAGTTGTCTAACATTTCATTCTTTCTTTTCACCAGGGTCTCAAAATATTTGCCACAGAGACACAGGAAACAGATGAGAATTCAGTTTGCTTAACTGGCACTCGGGTAGTGCCTGAGACTGGTCAGTCATCCACTGCAAAACGAACTTCGCCAGCTGTAATGTCTTCTTCTTCCTCACGGGTTCCAAACAGCTTGCCGTCATCGTCCAGTACTAATGCGTTTCTACCAGCTTCTCTCAACCAGTCATTGACTTCAAGAAGTAAAATTGAAGATAAAGAAAACATGTCCAGTAATGCAAGAAAAAGGTAAAGATATTTATTTATAAGACTATTTCCATGTATCTTCTATCTGTCAATTTATATCTCTGATGCCCTTTCCCTCTGGGAACTCCCTCAAGGAGGTGGCCCTGGCTAAAGAGTCTCCGTAACTGGTGAACTCCAGTGTTGCTTCTTATCCTTTAGTGCATCATCCTTAACAGGCCACTGGCACAGGGCATCTGTAGTGCAGTATTCCTAGAGGCTTGAACCTAATGTTTCTGCCGATTCCTTCTGCTTAATGGCATCTAATGTTCCAACCTACTACTTCTACTAATGCTGCATTAGTGAAAGTAATTTATACCTAGTGCTCCTGTCTAATATTCCTAACTTATTATTTCTAATATTCCTAACTTATTATTTCTGTCTATTGTTTCTCCCATTTTGCCAAAAGGTAGGCCTAGTACATTGCTGCTCACTGCAGGAAAATCTAGGAGTAATGAAGAATGAGTTTTGTGAGTTGAGTGTTGTGAGGTGTTTTGTACGTCGAGGAGAGATTGTATGTTTGTGGACAGAATGCCAGCAGTCCATGTGTGGGTGAGGGGGAAAGGATAGACAGCTACTTGGGTCTGAGGAGTGCAACATGACAATCACTTTAGTGCTGGCTCATTACACAGGTATCACTAACCCTCTCGTTACCTAGGCGGGTACTCCATGGAATAAGATTATACCCTTTTCCAAATCATACTGCTCTTTCCTATGTAGTGAGGTTGTGCCACAAACGGACAATGATTGGCATCTTTCAGCCTGTGGGGGATGAGCACTCCTTTCTTGGCTCCATCTGTTCACACTTATAAAAACTTACATACCAGGAGGGGAGGGTTTTGGGCCTCCTGCTCCTTCCCCTCGTACTTACCCTTTATGTCATGCATGAGATATGAAAATAATGTTCTTTCTCCTGTGTCCTCAGGGATTTCTTTTTCATAAATGTTTGCATTATTGTTGTTGTTGTGATTATTATTTTTTTCGTAGTGAGGTACTGCAAGCAACAGATGAAGTATGGCCACATCTGCTTACATCCATTTTATAGCTGTCAAGTGCAATGCACCAAAACCACAGCTCCCTATCACAACCAGGACCCACAGACCTTTCTACAGTTTACCTTGGCCACTTCATATACCTTAGTTCATTGACAGAACATAGACCCCTGGATACCACATTGTTCTGGTTCACTCTATCCTGTGCACACCTTTCACCCTCCTGCATGTTCAGGTCCTGATCACTGAAAATCTTTTTCTCTACATCCTTCCATCTCCTGTTTAGTTTCCCCCTTCTTTTTCCCTCCACTTGGGACACATATATCCTCTTTGTTAACCTTTCCTCACTTATTCTCTCCATGTCCAGACCATTTCAGCACACCCTCTTCAGTTCTGTCAACCACACTCTTTTTATTACCAAACCTCTCCCTTACCCTTGCATTACTTAATCAAACCACTTTATTGTCCTCAGACATTTCATTTCTAACACCTCGATCCTCCTTTGCAGAAAATCATCTTTAGCCCAGGTCTTGCATCCATATAAAGGTGTAGTGGCTTCAAACATATAATGATCTCTATTATATCCACACATTCTTCAGTGCTCCCACAATCTTCACCCCACATCTACCCTATGAGTGACTCACTTCCACTTCCATGGTTCCATTCTATCCCATGTCCACTCCCAGGTATCTAAAACACTTCTCTTCCTTTAATTTTTGTCCATTCATTCACAATCCCAACTCACCTGCCCCTCACCCCTGCTAAACTTAACAACCATGCTTTTATTCACATTTACTCTTAACTTCCTCCTTTCACATACACTTCCAAAGTCAATCTCCAACTTTTACAGTTTCTCACTCACATTTGCCTCTAGTGCTGTCTTATCATCAAACAACTCGCTTTACAACTTTCGCATCCTCTACAGACTGCATACTTGCTCCTTTCTCCAAGACACTCACATTTACCTCCCTCAATTTATTATTATTATTATTAGTAGAAGTAGTAGTAGTAGTAACTGTAGCAGCAGTAGTAGTACTAGTGGTACTGTTAATATTATTTTTTCATGTACAATCACCATATCCTTTGCTAACAAAGTAGTGCCAAGAACAGATGAAGAAATGGCCACATTCACTTGCATCCACTCTTTAGCTGTCATGTATAATGCACTGAAATACAGATGCCCTATCTACAATTGGGCCCCAAAGATTTCCATGTTTTCCTCCAGCCATATCATATGCCCCAGTTTGGTCCATTGACAGCTATCTATCTTTTGGTCTCTCCTTTCTCCATGTCCCTCAAATCATATATCCTCTTTGTTAATCTAACCTCACTCATTCTCTGCATAGGTCCAAACCATTTCAGCACTCTCTTGAGCTCTCATTACACCTTTCCCTTATCCTGTCTCTTCTTACACAATCAACCCTCCTCACACAATGTAATGCCCTTAGACATTTCATTTTGCACACATTTTCATTCTCATCTTTAGTCGTGCCTCATCCATATAACCCTGTTGGGATTACTACACTTTCAAATGTCCCCATCTTTGCCCTGCCAGACAATGACCTTTTTTTTCCACACAATCCTCTGTGCTCTTTGGAGTGTTGCTCCCTCAGCTACTGTATGGCACACTTCAGTTCCCATTTGCTGCCATGTCCTCTCCCGGAGATTTAAAACATTTCTCTTTCTCCATGCACACTCACACCCCAACTAACGTGTTTCTCTCCAGTGCTAAACCTAACAACCTTGCTTTTATTCACCTTTACTTTCATTTTGCTCATTTCACACATTCTCCCAAACAAAGACTGGTGCTGGTGGCAGATTCAAGTGTAAAACTGTAGAAGCTCGTGTCTGAGGTTGAGATAGTGTGTGAAAGAAAGTTAAAGAGTAAACGTGAATAAAAGCATGGTTATTTGGTTTAGCAGTGGAGAGAGGCAGGTTAATTGGGGAATAAGTTTAATAAAACTGAACTAAACCTTATTTAAAACTGATTGATCTACAAAACTTTGACACGATTGCCTTAAAGTTTGAGGAAGAGAACTTATTCAGATTCTACAAGTGCATTCCTTAAGATTAGCAACCATATTTGCATGAAAAGGCTGCTGTTTATGCATGCTCATTTAGTTACACTTACATCTGTGAGCAAACAATTGGCCTCTTGAATATCAACTAGTAAAAGATTTGAAACAGGCTTAAGGATGACAACCTATAATCCATTCTGTGTCTGGCAACTAAAAAATATATTCCTATATCCAAAAACTCATTTTGGAAATGTGGTGGCAAAATTTCACTATGAAACTATTCTCTCAATAAGTGCAGTTTTCTTTCTCACTGCACAGATTCAGGTATAATGAATAATAAAATCTATTTTACATACTTTCATTGATGGACAGCTTATTTTAGGTTATCAAATGAAGTTTTAATACATAAATGGAAATTCAGTACAATATATGATACAGATTTGTAAATACAGTAAACCCTCAATTTAATATACCCTAATATAATGGATTTCAGATTTAACAGACAGGTTAAATAATAAAGCATTAATTAATGATAATTTAAGAAATAAAAATATCAAATGCTGCACCAGGCACATTTCATATTGCACTTGTTTTTGGTAGCTTGGGGTATACGCGCTTTGTTTTGGTCTCAGTCAGCCTCAAGCTATCATGCGGTCAGGTTGTGTACAGAAAATTGTGACTTTATTTATTAAGTGATTTTGCAATCCTTACAATTCAAAATGACATCAAGTGATAGAGGAGTTAAAAGAAAGCATGTGAACTGTATTTTGTTTTACTGTATACTGTATTAAAAAATGGCCCATAGGTTACATTCGATTTAACGGACTTTCGGCATTAACGAACATCCCCTCCCCCTATTAGTCTATTAAATCAAGGGTTTACTGTACTGCAACCAGTATAAATTTTGCAACCCAAGCTTGTGATCTATTCTACCAATGTGGCCCTAAAAGAGAAAAAATATTGTGCATTCCTGGAATAAAGTGAATGAACTTCAGATTGTTTGAAGAGAGTGTCTCCCAAGAAACGGATAAATACGTCAACTTTTGCAATAACATCCTTGCTATACAGGTGGCAGGGACAAAATCATCTCATAGGGTTGAGGCAGTACACTTATCTTCCAAGAATCCAGTAAGCACTACTAAAGTCCCTTATTTGATTTTGAGGAGAGCCTTATGAGGAATAGGTGTGTTTAAGCAAATATATATCTGTAAGTATATCATCAGATGAACCAGTTTATAATTAAATTGTTTAGCTTTAACATGGGCAGTTAGAGGTGAAAAAAAAAAAAAAAAAGAAATTTAGACTATTTTTAGGGTGGCAGGACTTTTCAAAAACAGAAGAAAGATGGTTGAAAATTTGATCCAATGCATTAATAATGGAAAATAGGGGGCTTCAACCCCTCCCACTGTCTGTGTGGGAAGATTTCAGCTAGTCCTGGTAGTTAATCTTAAAGGTCTTGGAGAAGAGAACCTTAGCTTGAGGATGCATAATTGTCACAGCCTTGCTGCAGGAATTTATATACTTAAAGAATGTTATAAAGTAACATAGGATTAGGAAGGCTGTTGGTGAAACAGGCGAAAATAATAGAAACCGAGGAAAAGTTTTGAATAGAATATCAGATTAAGTTTCCTTTGACTTTTTAGGCCACACACAGTAAGTGAGGAAGCAGGATCACCTCTAGCAAAGCGTAGTAACAAACCTCAGCTCAGCGAACCACACCAAGATCCTCCAGACCCTACACAGCCAATTGACTCTCAGGTAAGCTGGCTTTTCCTTTTAGAAGTTAAACAACCTCACAACTCCATTCTGTTTTCTTATAGCATTATCTAATTGTGTCATTGCTGTTTTAAATCTAGACAGTACGTTACATTTTTTGTAGAAAGTATTTGTATACTGATTTCTTCTGCAAAACATCTGAAATCTTTTATCATCATCCTCACAAATTATTCCATATTTCAATCCACTTTTTTATTATTAAGCTGTCTTTTTTGTTTTGTTTACTTTTTTAAGGATTTTATGCTACCAGAAATTTGGATAATGTTAGACATTTGCCAAGCAACAGAATTTGATCTTTCTGACGTTTAATATTTCTGTAACTTCAGAGTTCTCTGTATGTTGGTTCATATTCCCAAATATAAATTTCTGTAACTGTGTGTTTCCATATACCAGTCTTCTTTAAATTGAAAAAAGAGGTTTCTTAAAAAATTTTCTGATGCATCCTTAGTTTCTTGCTCTGACTTTTCCCTTGCCTCTCTCTATTAATTTCAAAGAACTGTTCCGTCTCAACAAGGTCATTTTGTTCAGGAAAAAAAGCTGTAATCATTACTCATCTATATTTTTCTTTCTTACTGTTTGATAAAGTTTTAGCTAATGTTTTCCTCATGTGATTCATCTCTATTTTAAGTGCAATTTTGTTTTTCTTTTAGACCTTTTCTGTCATATATTTGTTCTTCAAGTAGGCTGACCGAATTTGAGGTTCATATTTTCAGAATTAGGTTCAGTTTTATGTTGTAAATGGTTTACAGAACACATCCTTATTCATATACTTAAATCATCTACTGATAGGTCTTTCTGGTCTTTAGCTAGCAAAAGGGGATTGCTAACAACAACTATCGCTCTACACACACACACACACACACACACACACACACACACACCCACCCCCGAGGGAGCCTTGCTCTCATGGGAGCTGGATGGAATAACAAACCCAACCTCCTAGGCCCAGTGCTTAGGTCCCTCACCACTGGAGGGGCTGCCCTAGAGCATAGGGCTCGCACCTCTTGAGTTGTAGGGAGGTTTAATGTTAAACAACAACATCTACTTTTTTGTCACTTTTCCATTTTGACGATACTATAGCTGTCTCTCTCATAGACAAAGCAACCCTTTTTGTTTCCTGTTTCTCCACTAACTATAACTTGGATTACTGCAATATTCCTTTACCTCTGATGCTTCTTTTACTAATCCTTTGCCTTATCCTGTAATTTGCTTTCAAACTGTCCGAAAAGTGCTTCTTTATCAAAAAAACAAGCATGGTTTATGGTCCTGATGGCATCCATCCCCATGTACTGAAAGAGTATACCACTGAACTAACACTTGTGCTTGCTCATATCTGCAGTTCCTGTTTAAAATCAGAACTTTCCTTTCTTCTTGGAAGCATGCATTGGGACATCCCATCTCGAAGAATGGTGACTGTTCTAACTCCTTTAACTATCATCCAATAGCTTTGACATCTACCAATTCTAAAGTCTTTGAATCCCTCCCCAATTCCCATATCCTTAGACATCTTGAATCTCACAGTCTTTTCTCCGATCATCAGTATGGCTTCCATAAGGCAAGATCCACTGCTGATGTGATGTTCTTTCCTATCTTACTAGTGTGTATACATCGTCCCTGAAAGATTTTTAGGAATTCTATGTAGTTGCCCTTGATATATTCTAAGCTTTTAACATGGTGTGGCATTGGGGTCTCATCTCTAAGCTCCCCTCTTTTGGCTTCCCTCCCTCACTTTATACCCTCACATCTACCTTCCTCTTTGGCCACTCTGTCTCCTTACTTGTTGATGGATCAGCCTTTCCTCCTTTCTCCATCAGCAGTGGTGTTTCTCAAGGTACTGTCCTGTCTCCTGCACTTTTTCTCTTATCAATGATTTCCTTTCTTTCACAAATAACTAACTGCATTCATATGCTGATGACTCAACACTACATTCCTTCACATCCTTCAGTTCAGCTCCTTCTCTCAATCAATCAACTTACACATTAAAGTCAGACTTGAACAGGATATCTCAATCACGCTGAGAAAATCTAGTTGTTTTATGCTTCCCAGACCCAGTTTCTGCCCATCTCTCTCTAAAGTTCTTCACAACATTCCTCTTTCCCTTGACGGTTCTGAATTTCCACCTCTTGACTCAGTGAACATACTTGGCATTACTGTAACATCCACTTTATCTTGGAAACCCCACATTATGGAAATAGTAAGTCTGCTTCTAAGAAACTGGGAGTCCTGTTTCAATGTGGAAATTTCTCGTCTTTTGAACAGTTGCTCCATTTATACTAAGGACTGAATGAAGTCAAAAGTGGTCTGACTGATAAACTTTCCAAGGCTTACTTCATAAATTGACCTGCTTTCCTCCCACCACAGTGTTCATTCATTTCCCTCTTTTGTAAGTATTACTTTGATGTTTGCTCCCGAGAGCTGGTTGCTTATGCAACCTCACCACTAGCTAGACCACACAGTACTCAGCAAGCTGCTGCATTACAAGATTACTCTCTCTCTTTCTGTACACCTTGAAGCTTTGAAACTCTCTCATGTTTTTTCCAACAACTATAACCTGCCACATTTTAAAGGACAGGTTTTTCACTTCCTCCAAAATTTGTAAATTCTTTCCCTTGTCTCTTCTTTTTCCTTTTCATTTATCTCTCTCTGTTTCAATTAAGGTCCAGCCTTTATGTGGACTTTTGGCCATAATTGGAGCATCCAACATTAAGAAGAAAAAAACCTAAGAATTACTTTCATTTAACAATATGTAAAGTATTTCTTTTTAACTCTTCCAGTGTAGAGATTTGTGTAGTTTCTTTTGCAGTTGTTTGCTTAAGTGCATTATTATGAAGCAATACATATGATGTCTCCTATAATTCTTCCAATGTAGTGTTCTGGTAATAGGTTGGGTACTTTGTTGATCCGCCAAGTCCCTTTTGCATAAAATCATGTAATTTCTTTCGTAGTCATATGTAGGCTTCCTTTTTCTGTCTCATGTTTTTTCTTATATGGTTGGTTGAACATCAACCATGTATCCGACTGCCTTAGTAGTTTGTTCAAGTCTCTGGAGGTTGGTATAATCCTAGAACAGCCTGAATTTTTGAAAATATGATAGAAAAATCTCTCATTTCTTCCTTGCTGTTAAAGGATAAATAGAACTTTCCTCTTGAAAAGCATTATAGTAGATCCAAATAACTGCATTTGATTTTTAGAGTAACAGGTATTAAGTTCTGAGAGTACATAGAAAGAAGAATGGGGAAATCAGAGAAAAATTTGGCATTACAAATTGAGTCATTGAAAAAAGTTGTAGTTCAAGACAAACACTTACATGTTAGGCAAACATAAATCTGTAATAGAAGGATGTTGTGTAGGTAAGAGTTATTGATAGGGTTTCTGGGAAGCTGGTTTAACTTTAGCAAGTTAATAAAGAATAAGAAAATAAGGAGATAGAATATTATGATGCAAGTGGCTGATAAAATGAAATATCGAAAAATGGACTTTTGGAAGAATGGATGTCCACAGAATGATATTATGTTTGTTGGAGTGAAGAAAGATGGAGTAGATACACGAGAAGGCTTAGGATAAGAATGAAGACCAATGTGAGCATTTGTTTGTGTGAGAGGAGCTTCTCAAATGAGGACTCACAAAAACCTGATAAAGTCAGATGTACAGAGGATGTCTGCATGAATCATCCTTTTGTAAAACAGACTCTTGGTAGAAACCATTAATTTATCTACTCTTCATATCTGTCTGCGATGTTTTAAATGCCAATCTTTAGTACCTTCTAAACATGGTGCCTGCACATTTGATTTTATTACTTTCTCCATCATTCATATACCCTTATAAATACATACTCTTAAATGTATTGTACTTAATTTTTCTTCCACAACCTTCTAAACACTTTCAAGCCAGCTTTTTCATTAAACTTGCATATACTTTAGATAACTGAACAAACAGCTTTCATTCCCTTCTAGCTGTTAAATTCATAGTCCATCCTGTGTCTCCAGCTTCAAATTCTTTATATACCATTAATGGAAGCAGTTTAAAGTGAATTACTTCTTTTTTTGAACAGGTTTTTATCTTAGACTAGTCTCTGAATCCTTTAACATCCTTGGACAGGATATCTCAGTGGGGTACACAAAATCTAGTTAAGTTTAATGCCTCTAAGACCCAATTTCTACCTCTCTCTCTGTCGAAAGCTCCTCACAACTCTCGTATCTCCTTTGACGGTTCTGTAATTCCACCTCTTGACTCAATGAACATACTTGG